>JBAIAA010000737.1:0-67379 GCA_037893245.1 Crossaster papposus | reverse complement strand
ATCGGCATATCCCTACTACTACATATTTAACTCGAGGGCTTGTTCCCACATCAGGTGTTTATTTATACTGCACACTTCTTTCCCTTTACATATTTAACTCGAGGGCTTGTTCCCACATCAGGTGTTTATTTCTACTGCACACTTCTTTCCCTTTACATAATAATAAATGTGAGTTTGTTTTGTTATCAGATCAAATTGAGTTTTTTAAGATTTGGTCTACAATCGGCATATCCCTACTACTACATATTTAACTCGTGGGCTTGTTCCCACATCAGGTGTTTATTTCTACTGCACACTTATTTCCCTTTACATATTTAACTCGAGGGCTTGTTCCCACATCAGGTGTTTATTTCTACTGCACACTTCTTTCCCTTTACATAATAATAAATGTGAGTTTGTTTTGTTATCAGATCAAATTGAGTTTTTTAAGATTTGGTCTACAATCGGCATATCCCTACTACTACATATTTAAGATTTGGTCTACAATCGGCATATCCCTACTACTACATATTTAAGATTTGGTCTACAATCGGCATATCCCTACTACTACATATTTAAGATTTGGTCTACAATCGGCATATCCCTACTACTACATATTTAAGATTTGGTCTACAATCGGCATATCCCTACTACTACATATTTAAGATTTGGTCTACAATCGGCATATCCCTACTACTACATATTTAAGATTTGGTCTACAAACGGCATATCCCTACTACTACATATTTAAGATTTGGTCTACAATCGGCATATCCCTACTACTACATATTTAAGATTTGGTCTACAATCGGCATATCCCTACTACTACATATTTAAGATTTGGTCTACAATCGGCATATCCCTACTACTACATATTTAAGATTTGTCTACAATCGGCATATCCCTCCTACTACATATTTAACTCGAGGGCTTGTTCCCACATCAGGTGTTTATTTATACTGCACACTTCTTTCCCTTTACATAATAATAAATGTGAGTTTGTTTTGTTATCAGATCAAATTGAGTTTTTTAAGATTTGGTCTACAATCGGCATATCCCTACTACTACATATTTAAGATTTGGTCTACAAACGGCATATCCCTACTACTACATATTTAAGATTTGGTCTACAATCGGCATATCCCTACTACTACATATTTAAGATTTGGTCTACAAACGGCATATCCCTACTACTACATATTTAAGATTTGGTCTACAATCGGCATATCCCTACTACTACATATTTAAGATTTGGTCTACAATCAGCATATCCCTACTACTACATATTTAAGAGTTGGTCTACAATCGGCATATCGCTACTACTACATATTTAAGATTTGGTCTACAATCGGCATATCCCTACTACTACATATTTAAGATTTGGTCTACAATCGGCATATCCCTACTACTACATATTTAAGATTTGGTCTACAATCGGCATATCCCTACTACTACATATTTAAACTCGAGGGCTTGTTCCCACATCAGGTGTTTATTTCTACTGCACACTTCTTTCCCTTTACATAATAATAAATGTGAGTTTGTTTTGTTATCAGATGAAATTGAGTTTTTTAAGATTTGGTCTACAATCGGCATATCCCTACTACTACCTATTTAAGATTTGGTCTACAATCGGCATATCCCTACTACTACCTATTTAAGATTTGGTCTACAATCGGCATATCCCTACTACTACATATTTAAGATTTGGTCTACAATCGGCATATCCCTACTACTACATATTTAAGATTTGGTCTACAATCGGCATATCCCTACTACTACATATTTAAGATTTGGTCTACAATCGGCATATCCCTACTACTACATATTTAAGATTTGGTCTACAATCGGCATATCCCTACTACTACATATTTAACTCGAGGGCTTGTTCCCACATCAGGTGTTTATTTATACTGCACACTTCTTTCCCTTTACATATTTAACTCGAGGGCTTGTTCCCACATCAGGTGTTTATTTCTACTGCACACTTCTTTCCCTTTACATAATAATAAATGTGAGTTTGTTTTGTTATCAGATCAAATTGAGTTTTTTAAGATTTGGTCTACAATCGGCATATCCCTACTACTACATATTTAACTCGTGGGCTTGTTCCCACATCAGGTGTTTATTTCTACTGCACACTTATTTCCCTTTACATATTTAACTCGAGGGCTTGTTCCCACATCAGGTGTTTATTTCTACTGCACACTTCTTTCCCTTTACATAATAATAAATGTGAGTTTGTTTTGTTATCAGATCAAATTGAGTTTTTTAAGATTTGGTCTACAATCGGCATATCCCTACTACTACATATTTAAGATTTAGTCTACAATCGGCATATCCCTACTACTACATATTTAAGATTTGGTCTACAATCGGCATATCCCTACTACTACATATTTAAGATTTGGTCTACAATCGGCATATCCCTACTACTACATATTTAAGATTTGGTCTACAATCGGCATATCCCTACTACTACATATTTAAGATTTGGTCTACAATCGGCATATCCCTACTACTACATATTTAAGATTTGGTCTACAATCGGCATATCCCTACTACTACATATTTAAGATTTGGTCTACAATCGGCATACCCCTACTACTACATATTTAAGATTTGGTCTACAATCGGCATATCCCTACTACTACATATTTAAGATTTGTCTACAATCGGCATATCCCTACTACTACATATTTAACTCGAGGGCTTGTTCCCACATCAGGTGTTTATTTCTACTGCACACTTCTTTCCCTTTACATAATAATAAATGTGAGTTTGTTTTGTTATCAGATCAAATTGAGTTTTTTAAGATTTGGTCTACAATCGGCATATCCCTACTACTACATATTTAAGATTTGGTCTACAATCGGCATATCCCTACTACTACATATTTAAGATTTGGTCTACAATCGGCATATCCCTACTACTACATATTTAACTCGAGGGCTTGTTCCCACATCAGGTGTTTATTTATACTGCACACTTCTTTCCCTTTACATATTTAACTCGAGGGCTTGTTCCCACATCAGGTGTTTATTTCTACTGCACACTTCTTTCCCTTTACATAATAATAAATGTGAGTTTGTTTTGTTATCAGATCAAATTGAGTTTTTTAAGATTTGGTCTACAATCGGCATATCCCTACTACTACATATTTAACTCGTGGGCTTGTTCCCACATCAGGTGTTTATTTATACTGCACACTTATTTCCCTTTACATATTTAACTCGAGGGCTTGTTCCCACATCAGGTGTTTATTTCTACTGCACACTTCTTTCCCTTTACATACTAATAAATGTGAGTTTGTTTTGTTATCAGATCAAATTGAGTTTTTTAAGATTTGGTCTACAATCGGCATATCCCTACTACTACATATTTAAGATTTGGTCTACAATCGGCATATCCCTACTACTACATATTTAAGATTTGGTCTACAATCGGCACATCCCTACTACTACATATTTAAGATTTGGTCTACAATCGGCATATCCCTACTACTACATATTTAAGATTTGGTCTACAATCGGCATATCCCTACTACTACATATTTAAGATTTGGTCTACAATCGGCATATCCCTACTACTACATATTTAAGATTTGGTCTACAATCGGCATATCCCTACTACTACATATTTAAGATTTGGTCTACAATCGGCATACCCCTACTACTACATATTTAAGATTTGGTCTACAATCGGCATATCCCTACTACTACATATTTAAGATTTGTCTACAATCGGCATATCCCTACTACTACATATTTAACTCGAGGGCTTGTTCCCACATCAGGTGTTTATTTCTACTGCACACTTCTTTCCCTTTACATAATAATAAATGTGAGTTTGTTTTGTTATCAGATCAAATTGAGTTTTTTAAGATTTGGTCTACAATCGGCATATCCCTACTACTACATATTTAAGATTTGGTCTACAATCGGCATATCCCTACTACTACATATTTAAGATTTGGTCTACAATCGGCATATCCCTACTACTACATATTTAACTCGAGGGCTTGTTCCCACATCAGGTGTTTATTTATACTGCACACTTCTTTCCCTTTACATATTTAACTCGAGGGCTTGTTCCCACATCAGGTGTTTATTTCTACTGCACACTTCTTTCCCTTTACATAATAATAAATGTGAGTTTGTTTTGTTATCAGATCAAATTGAGTTTTTTAAGATTTGGTCTACAATCGGCATATCCCTACTACTACATATTTAACTCGTGGGCTTGTTCCCACATCAGGTGTTTATTTATACTGCACACTTATTTCCCTTTACATATTTAACTCGAGGGCTTGTTCCCACATCAGGTGTTTATTTCTACTGCACACTTCTTTCCCTTTACATACTAATAAATGTGAGTTTGTTTTGTTATCAGATCAAATTGAGTTTTTTAAGATTTGGTCTACAATCGGCATATCCCTACTACTACATATTTAAGATTTGGTCTACAATCGGCATATCCCTACTACTACATATTTAAGATTTGGTCTACAATCGGCATATCCCTACTACTACATATTTAAGATTTGGTCTACAATCGGCATATCCCTACTACTACATATTTAAGATTTGGTCTACAATCGGCATATCCCTACTACTACATATTTAAGATTTGGTCTACAATCGGCATATCCCTACTACTACATATTTAAGATTTGGTCTACAATCGGCATATCCCTACTACTACATATTTAAGATTTGGTCTACAATCGGCATATCCCTACTACTACATATTTAAGATTTGGTCTACAATCGGCATATCCCTACTACTACATATTTAAGATTTGGTCTACAATCGGCATATCCCTACTACTACATATTTAAGATTTGGTCTACAATCGGCATATCCCTACTACTACATATTTAAGATTTGGTCTACAATCGGCATATCCCTACTACTACATATTTAAGATTTGGTCTACAATCGGCATATCCCTACTACTACATATTTAAGATTTGGTCTACAATCGGCATATCCCTACTACTACATATTTAAGATTTGTCTACAATCGGCATATCCCTACTACTACATATTTAACTCGAGGGCTTGTTCCCATATCAGGTGTTTATTTCTACTGCACACTTCTTTCCCTTTACATAATAATAAATGTGAGTTTGTTTTGTTATCAGATCAAATTGAGTTTTTTAAGATTTGGTCTACAATCGGCATATCCCTACTACTACATATTTAAGATTTGGTCTACAATCGGCATATCCCTACTACTACATATTTAAGATTTGGTCTACAATCGGCATATCCCTACTACTACATATTTAAGATTTGGTCTACAATCGGCATATCCCTACTACTACATATTTAAGATTTGGTCTACAATCGGCATATTCCTACTACTACATATTTAAGATTTGGTCTACAATCGGCATATCCCTACTACTACATATTTAAGATTTGGTCTACAATCGGCATATCCCTACTACTACATATTTAAGATTTGTCTACAATCGGCATATCCCTACTACTACATATTTAACTCGAGGGCTTGTTCCCACATCAGGTGTTTATTTCTACTGCACACTTCTTTCCCTTTACATAATAATAAATGTGAGTTTGTTTTGTTATCAGATCAAATTAAGTTTTTTAAGATTTGGTCTACAATCGGCATATCCCTACTACTACATATTTAAGATGTGGTCTACAATCGGCATATCCCTACTACTACATATTTAAGATTTGGTCTACAATCGGCATATCCCTACTACTACATATTTAAGATTTGGTCTACAATCGGCCTATCCCTACTACCTCATATTTAAGATTTGGTCTACAATCGGCATATTCCTACTACTACATATTTAAGATTTGGTCTACAATCGGCATATCCCTACTACTACATATTTAAGATTTGGTCTACAATCGGCATATCCCTACTACTACATATTTAAGATTTGGTCTACAATCGGCATATCCCTACTACTACATATTTAAGATTTGGTCTACAATCGGCATATCCCTACTACTACATATTTAAGATTTGGTCTACAATCGGCATATCCCTACTACTACATATTTAAGATTTGGTCTACAATCGGCATATCCCTACTACTACATATTTAACTCGAGGGCTTGTTCCCACATCAGGTGTTTATTTATACTGCACACTTCTTTCCCTTTACATATTTAACTCGAGGGCTTGTTCCCACATCAGGTGTTTATTTCTACTGCACACTTCTTTCCCTTTACATAATACTAAATGTGAGTTTGTTTTGTTATCAGATCAAATTTAGTTTTTTAAGATTTGGTCTACAATCGGCATATCCCTACTACTACATATTTAAGATTTGGTCTACAATCGGCATATCCCTACTACTACATATTTAATATTTGGTCTACAATCGGCATATCCCTACTACTACATATTTAAGATTTGGTCTACAATCGGCATATCCCTACTACTACATATTTAAGATTTGGTCTACAATCGGCATATCCCTACTACTACATATTTAAGATTTGGTCTACAATCGGCATATCCCTACTACTACATATTTAAGATTTGGTCTACAATCGGCATATCCCTACTACTACATATTTAAGATTTGGTCTACAATCGGCATATCCCTACTACTACATATTTAAGATTTGGTCTACAATCGGCATATCGCTACTACTACATATTTAAGATGTGGTCTACAATCGGCATATCCCTACTACTACATATTTAAGATTTGGTCTACAATCGGCATATCCCTACTACTACATATTTAAGATTTGGTCTACAATCGGCATATCCCTACTACTACATATTTAAGATTTGGTCTACAATCGGCATATCCCTACTACTACATATTTAAGATTTGGACTACAATCGGCATATTCCTACTACTACATATTTAAGATTTGGTCTACAATCGGCATATCCCTACTACTACATATTTAAGATTTGGTCTACAATCGGCATATCCATACTACTACATATTTAAGATTTGTCTACAATCGGCATACCCCTACTACTACATATTTAACTCGAGGGCTTGTTCCCACATCAGGTGTTTATTTCTACTGCACACTTCTTTCCCTTTACATACTAATAAATGTGAGTTTGTTTTGTTATCAGATCAAATTGAGTTTTTTAAGATTTGGTCTACAATCGGCATATCCCTACTACTACATATTTAAGATTTGGTCTACAATCGGCATATCCCTACTACTACATATTTAAGATTTGGTCTACAATCGGCATATCCCTACTACTACATATTTAAGATTTGGTCTACAATCGGCATATCCCTACTACTACATATTTAAGATTTGGTCTACAATCGGCATATCCCTACTACTACATATTTAAGATTTGGTCTACAATCGGCATATCCCTACTACTACATATTTAAGATTTGGTCTACAATCGGCATATCCCTACTACTACATATTTAAGATTTGGTCTACAATCGGCATATCCCTACTACTACATATTTAAGATTTGGTCTACAATCGGCATATCCCTACTACTACATATTTAAGATTTGGTCTACAATCGGCATATCCCTACTACTACATATTTAAGATTTGGTCTACAATCGGCATATCCCTACTACTACATATTTAAGATTTGGTCTACAATCGGCATATCCCTACTACTACATATTTAAGATTTGGTCTACAATCGGCATATCCCTACTACTACATATTTAAGATTTGGTCTACAATCGGCATATCCCTACTACTACATATTTAAGATTTGTCTACAATCGGCATATCCCTACTACTACATATTTAACTCGAGGGCTTGTTCCCATATCAGGTGTTTATTTCTACTGCACACTTCTTTCCCTTTACATAATAATAAATGTGAGTTTGTTTTGTTATCAGATCAAATTGAGTTTTTTAAGATTTGGTCTACAATCGGCATATCCCTACTACTACATATTTAAGATTTGGTCTACAATCGGCATATCCCTACTACTACATATTTAAGATTTGGTCTACAATCGGCATATCCCTACTACTACATATTTAAGATTTGGTCTACAATCGGCATATCCCTACTACTACATATTTAAGATTTGGTCTACAATCGGCATATTCCTACTACTACATATTTAAGATTTGGTCTACAATCGGCATATCCCTACTACTACATATTTAAGATTTGGTCTACAATCGGCATATCCCTACTACTACATATTTAAGATTTGTCTACAATCGGCATATCCCTACTACTACATATTTAACTCGAGGGCTTGTTCCCACATCAGGTGTTTATTTCTACTGCACACTTCTTTCCCTTTACATAATAATAAATGTGAGTTTGTTTTGTTATCAGATCAAATTAAGTTTTTTAAGATTTGGTCTACAATCGGCATATCCCTACTACTACATATTTAAGATGTGGTCTACAATCGGCATATCCCTACTACTACATATTTAAGATTTGGTCTACAATCGGCATATCCCTACTACTACATATTTAAGATTTGGTCTACAATCGGCCTATCCCTACTACCTCATATTTAAGATTTGGTCTACAATCGGCATATTCCTACTACTACATATTTAAGATTTGGTCTACAATCGGCATATCCCTACTACTACATATTTAAGATTTGGTCTACAATCGGCATATCCCTACTACTACATATTTAAGATTTGGTCTACAATCGGCATATCCCTACTACTACATATTTAAGATTTGGTCTACAATCGGCATATCCCTACTACTACATATTTAAGATTTGGTCTACAATCGGCATATCCCTACTACTACATATTTAAGATTTGGTCTACAATCGGCATATCCCTACTACTACATATTTAACTCGAGGGCTTGTTCCCACATCAGGTGTTTATTTATACTGCACACTTCTTTCCCTTTACATATTTAACTCGAGGGCTTGTTCCCACATCAGGTGTTTATTTCTACTGCACACTTCTTTCCCTTTACATAATACTAAATGTGAGTTTGTTTTGTTATCAGATCAAATTTAGTTTTTTAAGATTTGGTCTACAATCGGCATATCCCTACTACTACATATTTAAGATTTGGTCTACAATCGGCATATCCCTACTACTACATATTTAATATTTGGTCTACAATCGGCATATCCCTACTACTACATATTTAAGATTTGGTCTACAATCGGCATATCCCTACTACTACATATTTAAGATTTGGTCTACAATCGGCATATCCCTACTACTACATATTTAAGATTTGGTCTACAATCGGCATATCCCTACTACTACATATTTAAGATTTGGTCTACAATCGGCATATCCCTACTACTACATATTTAAGATTTGGTCTACAATCGGCATATCCCTACTACTACATATTTAAGATTTGGTCTACAATCGGCATATCGCTACTACTACATATTTAAGATGTGGTCTACAATCGGCATATCCCTACTACTACATATTTAAGATTTGGTCTACAATCGGCATATCCCTACTACTACATATTTAAGATTTGGTCTACAATCGGCATATCCCTACTACTACATATTTAAGATTTGGTCTACAATCGGCATATCCCTACTACTACATATTTAAGATTTGGACTACAATCGGCATATTCCTACTACTACATATTTAAGATTTGGTCTACAATCGGCATATCCCTACTACTACATATTTAAGATTTGGTCTACAATCGGCATATCCATACTACTACATATTTAAGATTTGTCTACAATCGGCATACCCCTACTACTACATATTTAACTCGAGGGCTTGTTCCCACATCAGGTGTTTATTTCTACTGCACACTTCTTTCCCTTTACATACTAATAAATGTGAGTTTGTTTTGTTATCAGATCAAATTGAGTTTTTTAAGATTTGGTCTACAATCGGCATATCCCTACTACTACATATTTAAGATTTGGTCTACAATCGGCATATCCCTACTACTACATATTTAAGATTTGGTCTACAATCGGCATATCCCTACTACTACATATTTAAGATTTGGTCTACAATCGGCATATCCCTACTACTACATATTTAAGATTTGGTCTACAATCGGCATATCCCTACTACTACATATTTAAGATTTGGTCTACAATCGGCATATCCCTACTACTACATATTTAAGATTTGGTCTACAATCGGCATATCCCTACTACTACATATTTAAGATTTGGTCTACAATCGGCATATCCCTACTACTACATATTTAAGATTTGGTCTACAATCGGCATATCCCTACTACTACATATTTAAGATTTGGTCTACAATCGGCATATCCCTACTACTACATATTTAAGATTTGGTCTACAATCGGCATATCCCTACTACTACATATTTAAGATTTGGTCTACAATCGGCATATCCCTACTACTACATATTTAAGATTTGGTCTACAATCGGCATATCCCTACTACTACATATTTAAGATTTGGTCTACAATCGGCATATCCCTACTACTACATATTTAAGATTTGTCTACAATCGGCATATCCCTACTACTACATATTTAACTCGAGGGCTTGTTCCCACATCAGGTGTTTATTTCTACTGCACACTTCTTTCCCTTTACATACTAATAAATGTGAGTTTGTTTTGTTATCAGATCAAATTGAGTTTTTTAAGATTTGGTCTACAATCGGCATATCCCTACTACTACATATTTAAGATTTGGTCTACAATCGGCATATCCCTACTACTACATATTTAAGATTTGGTCTACAATCGGCATATCCCTACTACTACATATTTAAGATTTGGTCTACAATCGGCATATCCCTACTACTACATATTTAAGATTTGGTCTACAATCGGCATATCCCTACTACTACATATTTAAGATTTGGTCTACAATCGGCATATCCCTACTACTACATATTTAAGATTTGGTCTACAATCGGCATATCCCTACTACTACATATTTAAGATTTGGTCTACAATCGGCATATCCCTACTACTACATATTTAAGATTTGGTCTACAATCGGCATATCCCTACTACTACATATTTAAGATTTGGTCTACAATCGGCATATCCCTACTACTACATATTTAAGATTTGGTCTACAATCGGCATATCCCTACTACTACATATTTAAGATTTGGTCTACAATCGGCATATCCCTACTACTACATATTTAAGATTTGGTCTACAATCGGCATATCCCTACTACTACATATTTAAGATTTGGTCTACAATCGGCATATCCCTACTACTACATATTTAAGATTTGTCTACAATCGGCATATCCCTACTACTACATATTTAACTCGAGGGCTTGTTCCCACATCAGGTGTTTATTTCTACTGCACACTTCTTTCCCTTTACATAATAATAAATGTGAGTTTGTTTTGTTATCAGATCAAATTAAGTTTTTTAAGATTTGGTCTACAATCGGCATATCCCTACTACTACATATTTAAGATGTGGTCTACAATCGGCATATCCCTACTACTACATATTTAAGATTTGGTCTACAATCGGCATATCCCTACTACTACATATTTAAGATTTGGTCTACAATCGGCCTATCCCTACTACCTCATATTTAAGATTTGGTCTACAATCGGCATATTCCTACTACTACATATTTAAGATTTGGTCTACAATCGGCATATCCCTACTACTACATATTTAAGATTTGGTCTACAATCGGCATATCCCTACTACTACATATTTAAGATTTGGTCTACAATCGGCATATCCCTACTACTACATATTTAAGATTTGGTCTACAATCGGCATATCCCTACTACTACATATTTAAGATTTGGTCTACAATCGGCATATCCCTACTACTACATATTTAAGATTTGGTCTACAATCGGCATATCCCTACTACTACATATTTAACTCGAGGGCTTGTTCCCACATCAGGTGTTTATTTATACTGCACACTTCTTTCCCTTTACATATTTAACTCGAGGGCTTGTTCCCACATCAGGTGTTTATTTCTACTGCACACTTCTTTCCCTTTACATAATACTAAATGTGAGTTTGTTTTGTTATCAGATCAAATTTAGTTTTTTAAGATTTGGTCTACAATCGGCATATCCCTACTACTACATATTTAAGATTTGGTCTACAATCGGCATATCCCTACTACTACATATTTAATATTTGGTCTACAATCGGCATATCCCTACTACTACATATTTAAGATTTGGTCTACAATCGGCATATCCCTACTACTACATATTTAAGATTTGGTCTACAATCGGCATATCCCTACTACTACATATTTAAGATTTGGTCTACAATCGGCATATCCCTACTACTACATATTTAAGATTTGGTCTACAATCGGCATATCCCTACTACTACATATTTAAGATTTGGTCTACAATCGGCATATCCCTACTACTACATATTTAAGATTTGGTCTACAATCGGCATATCGCTACTACTACATATTTAAGATGTGGTCTACAATCGGCATATCCCTACTACTACATATTTAAGATTTGGTCTACAATCGGCATATCCCTACTACTACATATTTAAGATTTGGTCTACAATCGGCATATCCCTACTACTACATATTTAAGATTTGGTCTACAATCGGCATATCCCTACTACTACATATTTAAGATTTGGACTACAATCGGCATATTCCTACTACTACATATTTAAGATTTGGTCTACAATCGGCATATCCCTACTACTACATATTTAAGATTTGGTCTACAATCGGCATATCCATACTACTACATATTTAAGATTTGTCTACAATCGGCATACCCCTACTACTACATATTTAACTCGAGGGCTTGTTCCCACATCAGGTGTTTATTTCTACTGCACACTTCTTTCCCTTTACATACTAATAAATGTGAGTTTGTTTTGTTATCAGATCAAATTGAGTTTTTTAAGATTTGGTCTACAATCGGCATATCCCTACTACTACATATTTAAGATTTGGTCTACAATCGGCATATCCCTACTACTACATATTTAAGATTTGGTCTACAATCGGCATATCCCTACTACTACATATTTAAGATTTGGTCTACAATCGGCATATCCCTACTACTACATATTTAAGATTTGGTCTACAATCGGCATATTCCTACTACTACATATTTAAGATTTGGTCTACAATCGGCATATCCCTACTACTACATATTTAAGATTTGGTCTACAATCGGCATATCCCTACTACTACATATTTAAGATTTGGTCTACAATCGGCATATCCCTACTACTACATATTTAAGATTTGGTCTACAATCGGCATATCCCTACTACTACATATTTAAGATTTGGTCTACAATCGGCATATCCCTACTACTACATATTTAAGATTTGGTCTACAATCGGCATATCCCTACTACTACATATTTAAGATTTGGTCTACAATCGGCATATCCCTACTACTACATATTTAAGATTTGGTCTACAATCGGCATATCCCTACTACTACATATTTAAGATTTGGTCTACAATCGGCATATCCCTACTACTACATATTTAAGATTTGTCTACAATCGGCATATCCCTACTACTACATATTTAAGATTTGGTCTACAATCGGCATATCCCTACTACTACATATTTAAGATTTGGTCTACAATCGGCATATCCCTACTACTACATATTTAAGATTTGGTCTACAATCGGCATATCCCTACTACTACATATTTAAGATTTGGTCTACAATCGGCATATCCCTACTACTACATATTTAAGATTTGGTCTACAATCGGCATATCCCTACTACTACATATTTAAGATTTGTCTACAATCGGCATATCCCTACTACTACATATTTAACTCGAGGGCTTGTTCCCACATCAGGTGTTTATTTCTACTGCACACTTCTTTCCCTTTACATAATAATAAATGTGAGTTTGTTTTGTTATCAGATCAAATTAAGTTTTTTAAGATTTGGTCTACAATCGGCATATCCCTACTACTACATATTTAAGATGTGGTCTACAATCGGCATATCCCTACTACTACATATTTAAGATTTGGTCTACAATCGGCATATCCCTACTACTACATATTTAAGATTTGGTCTACAATCGGCATATCCCTACTACTACATATTTAAGATTTGGTCTACAATCGGCATATCCCTACTACTACATATTTAAGATTTGGTCTACAATCGGCATATCCCTACTACTACATATTTAAGATTTGGTCTACAATCGGCATATCCCTACTACTACATATTTAAGATTTGGTCTACAATCGGCATATCCCTACTACTACATATTTAAGATTTGTCTACAATCGGCATATCCCTACTACTACATATTTAACTCGAGGGCTTGTTCCCACATCAGGTGTTTATTTCTACTGCACACTTCTTTCCCTTTACATAATAATAAATGTGAGTTTGTTTTGTTATCAGATCAAATTAAGTTTTTTAAGATTTGGTCTACAATCGGCATATCCCTACTACTACATATTTAAGATGTGGTCTACAATCGGCATATCCCTACTACTACATATTTAAGATTTGGTCTACAATCGGCATATCCCTACTACTACATATTTAAGATTTGGTCTACAATCGGCCTATCCCTACTACCTCATATTTAAGATTTGGTCTACAATCGGCATATTCCTACTACTACATATTTAAGATTTGGTCTACAATCGGCATATCCCTACTACTACATATTTAAGATTTGGTCTACAATCGGCATATCCCTACTACTACATATTTAAGATTTGGTCTACAATCGGCATATCCCTACTACTACATATTTAAGATTTGGTCTACAATCGGCATATCCCTACTACTACATATTTAAGATTTGGTCTACAATCGGCATATCCCTACTACTACATATTTAAGATTTGGTCTACAATCGGCATATCCCTACTACTACATATTTAACTCGAGGGCTTGTTCCCACATCAGGTGTTTATTTATACTGCACACTTCTTTCCCTTTACATATTTAACTCGAGGGCTTGTTCCCACATCAGGTGTTTATTTCTACTGCACACTTCTTTCCCTTTACATAATACTAAATGTGAGTTTGTTTTGTTATCAGATCAAATTTAGTTTTTTAAGATTTGGTCTACAATCGGCATATCCCTACTACTACATATTTAAGATTTGGTCTACAATCGGCATATCCCTACTACTACATATTTAATATTTGGTCTACAATCGGCATATCCCTACTACTACATATTTAAGATTTGGTCTACAATCGGCATATCCCTACTACTACATATTTAAGATTTGGTCTACAATCGGCATATCCCTACTACTACATATTTAAGATTTGGTCTACAATCGGCATATCCCTACTACTACATATTTAAGATTTGGTCTACAATCGGCATATCCCTACTACTACATATTTAAGATTTGGTCTACAATCGGCATATCCATACTACTACATATTTAAGATTTGGTCTACAATCGGCATATCGCTACTACTACATATTTAAGATGTGGTCTACAATCGGCATATCCCTACTACTACATATTTAAGATTTGGTCTACAATCGGCATATCCCTACTACTACATATTTAAGATTTGGTCTACAATCGGCATATCCCTACTACTACATATTTAAGATTTGGTCTACAATCGGCATATCCCTACTACTACATATTTAAGATTTGGACTACAATCGGCATATTCCTACTACTACATATTTAAGATTTGGTCTACAATCGGCATATCCCTACTACTACATATTTAAGATTTGGTCTACAATCGGCATATCCATACTACTACATATTTAAGATTTGTCTACAATCGGCATACCCCTACTACTACATATTTAACTCGAGGGCTTGTTCCCACATCAGGTGTTTATTTCTACTGCACACTTCTTTCCCTTTACATAATAATAAATGTGAGTTTGTTTTGTTATCAGATCAAATTGAGTTTTTTAAGATTTGGTCTACAATCGGCATAACCCTACTACTACATATTTAAGATTTGGTCTACAATCGGCATATCCCTACTACTACATATTTAAGATTTGGTCTACAATCGGCATATCCCTACTACTACATATTTAAGATTTGGTCTACAATCGGCATATCCCTACTACTACATATTTAAGATTTGGTCTACAATCGGCATATTCCTACTACTACATATTTAAGATTTGGTCTACAATCGGCATATCCCTACTACTACATATTTAAGATTTGGTCTACAATCGGCATATCCCTACTACTACATATTTAAGATTTGGTCTACAATCGGCATATCCCTACTACTACATATTTAAGATTTGGTCTACAATCGGCATATCCCTACTACTACATATTTAAGATTTGGTCTACAATCGGCATATCCCTACTACTACATATTTAAGATTTGGTCTACAATCGGCATATCCCTACTACTACATATTTAACTCGAGGGCTTGTTCCCACATCAGGTGTTTATTTATACTGCACACTTCTTTCCCTTTACATATTTAACTCGAGGGCTTGTTCCCACATCAGGTGTTTATTTCTACTGCACACTTCTTTCCCTTTACATAATAATAAATGTGAGTTTGTTTTGTTATCAGATCAAATTGAGTTTTTTAAGATTTGGTCTACAATCGGCATATCCCTACTACTACATATTTAAGATTTGGTCTACAATCGGCATATCCCTACTACTACATATTTAATATTTGGTCTACAATCGGCATATCCCTACTACTAAATATTTAAGATTTGGTCTACAATCGGCATATCCCTACTACTACATATTTAAGATTTGGTCTACAATCGGCATATCCCTACTACTACATATTTAAGATTTGGTCTACAATCGGCATATCCCTACTACTACATATTTAAGATTTGGTCTACAATCGGCATATCCCTACTACTACATATTTAAGATTTGGTCTACAATCGGCATATCCCTACTACTACATATTTAAGATTTGGTCTACAATCGGCATATCCCTACTACTACATATTTAAGATTTGGTCTACAATCGGCATATCCCTACTACTACATATTTAAGATTTGGTCTACAATCGGCATATCCCTACTACTACATATTTAAGATTTGGTCTACAATCGGCATATCCCTACTACTACATATTTAAGATTTGGTCTACAATCGGCATATCCCTACTACTACATATTTAAGATTTGGTCTACAATCGGCATATCCCTAATACTACATATTTAAGATTTGGTCTACAATCAGCATATCCCTACTACTACATATTTAAGATTTGGTCTACAATCGGCATATCCCTACTACTACATATTTAAGATTTGTCTACAATCGGCATATCCCTACTACTACATATTTAAGATTTGGTCTACAATCGGCATATCCCTACTACTACATATTTAAGATTTGGTCTACAATCGGCATATCCCTACTACTACATATTTAAGATTTGGTCTACAATCGGCATATCCCTACTACTACATATTTAAGATTTGGTCTACAATCGGCATATCCCTACTACTACATATTTAAGATTTGGTCTACAATCGGCATATCCCTACTACTACATATTTAAGATTTGGTCTACAATCGGCATATCCCTACTACTACATATTTAAGATTTGGTCTACAATCGGCATATCCCTACTACTACATATTTAAGATTTGGTCTACAATCGGCATATCCCTACTACTACATATTTAAGATTTGGTCTACAATCGGCATATCCCTACTACTACATATTTAAGATTTGGTCTACAATCGGCATATCCCTACTACTACATATTTAAGATTTGGTCTACAATCGGCATATCCCTACTACTACATATTTAAGATTTGGTCTACAATCGGCATATCCCTACTACTACATATTTAAGATTTGGTCTACAATCGGCATATCCCTACTACTACATATTTAAGATTTGGTCTACAATCGGCATATCCCTACTACTACATATTTAAGATTTGGTCTACAATCGGCATATCCCTACTACTACATATTTAAGATTTGGTCTACAATCGGCATATCCCTACTACTACATATTTAAGATTTGGTCTACAATCGGCATATCCCTACTACTACATATTTAAGATTTGGTCTACAATCGGCATATCCCTACTACTACATATTTAAGATTTGGTCTACAATCGGCATATCCCTACTACTACATATTTAAGATTTGGTCTACAATCGGCATATCCCTACTACTACATATTTAAGATTTGGTCTACAATCGGCATATCCCTACTACTACATATTTAAGATTTGGTCTACAATCGGCATATCCCTACTACTACATATTTAAGATTTGGTCTACAATCGGCATATCCCTACTACTACATATTTAAGATTTGGTCTACAATCGGCATATCCCTACTACTACATATTTAAGATTTGGTCTACAATCGGCATATCCCTACTACTACATATTTAAGATTTGGTCTACAATCGGCATATCCCTACTACTACATATTTAAGATTTGGTCTACAATCGGCATATCCCTACTACTACATATTTAAGATTTGGTCTACAATCGGCATATCCCTACTACTACATATTTAAGATTTGGTCTACAATCGGCATATCCCTACTACTACATATTTAAGATTTGGTCTACAATCGGCATATCCCTACTACTACATATTTAAGATTTGGTCTACAATCGGCATATCCCTACTACTACATATTTAAGATTTGGTCTACAATCGGCATATCCCTACTACTACATATTTAAGATTTGGTCTACAATCGGCATATCCCTACTACTACATATTTAAGATTTGGTCTACAATCGGCATATCCCTACTACTACATATTTAAGATTTGGTCTACAATCGGCATATCCCTACTACTACATATTTAAGATTTGGTCTACAATCGGCATATCCCTACTACTACATATTTAAGATTTGGTCTACAATCGGCATATCCCTACTACTACATATTTAAGATTTGGTCTACAATCGGCATATCCCTACTACTACATATTTAAGATTTGGTCTACAATCGGCATATCCCTACTACTACATATTTAAGATTTGGTCTACAATCGGCATATCCCTACTACTACATATTTAAGATTTGGTCTACAATCGGCATATCCCTACTACTACATATTTAAGATTTGGTCTACAATCGGCATATCCCTACTACTACATATTTAAGATTTGGTCTACAATCGGCATATCCCTACTACTACATATTTAAGATTTGGTCTACAATCGGCATATCCCTACTACTACATATTTAAGATTTGGTCTACAATCGGCATATCCCTACTACTACATATTTAAGATTTGGTCTACAATCGGCATATCCCTACTACTACATATTTAAGATTTGGTCTACAATCGGCATATCCCTACTACTACATATTTAAGATTTGGTCTACAATCGGCATATCCCTACTACTACATATTTAAGATTTGGTCTACAATCGGCATATCCCTACTACTACATATTTAAGATTTGGTCTACAATCGGCATATCCCTACTACTACATATTTAAGATTTGGTCTACAATCGGCATATCCCTACTACTACATATTTAAGATTTGGTCTACAATCGGCATATCCCTACTACTACATATTTAAGATTTGGTCTACAATCGGCATATCCCTACTACTACATATTTAAGATTTGGTCTACAATCGGCTATATCCCTACTACTACATATTTAAGATTTGGTCTACAATCGGCATATCCCTACTACTACATATTTAAGATTTGGTCTACAATCGGCATATCCCTACTACTACATATTTAAGATTTGGTCTACAATCGGCATATCCCTACTACTACATATTTAAGATTTGGTCTACAATCGGCATATCCCTACTACTACATATTTAAGATTTGGTCTACAATCGGCATATCCCTACTACTACATATTTAAGATTTGGTCTACAATCGGCATATCCCTACTACTACATATTTAAGATTTGGTCTACAATCGGCATATCCCTACTACTACATATTTAAGATTTGGTCTACAATCGGCATATCCCTACTACTACATATTTAAGATTTGGTCTACAATCGGCATATCCCTACTACTACATATTTAAGATTTGGTCTACAATCGGCATATCCCTACTACTACATATTTAAGATTTGGTCTACAATCGGCATATCCCTACTACTACATATTTAAGATTTGGTCTACAATCGGCATATCCCTACTACTACATATTTAAGATTTGGTCTACAATCGGCATATCCCTACTACTACATATTTAAGATTTGGTCTACAATCGGCATATCCCTACTACTACATATTTAAGATTTGGTCTACAATCGGCATATCCCTACTACTACATATTTAAGATTTGGTCTACAATCGGCATATCCCTACTACTACATATTTAAGATTTGGTCTACAATCGGCATATCCCTACTACTACATATTTAAGATTTGGTCTACAATCGGCATATCCCTACTACTACATATTTAAGATTTGGTCTACAATCGGCATATCCCTACTACTACATATTTAAGATTTGGTCTACAATCGGCATATCCCTACTACTACATATTTAAGATTTGGTCTACAATCGGCATATCCCTACTACTACATATTTAAGATTGTCTACAATCGGCATATCCCTACTACTACATATTCAAGATTTGGTCTACAATCGGCATATCCCTACTACTACATATTTAAGATTTGGTCTACAATCGGCATATCCCTACTACTACATATTTAGGATTTGGTCTACAATCGGCATATCCCTACTACTACATATTTAAGATTTGGTCTACAATCGGCATATCCCTACTACTACATATTTAAGATTTGGTCTACAATCGGCATATCCCTACTACTACATATTTAAGATTTGGTCTACAATCGGCATATCCCTACTACTACATATTTAAGATTTGGTCTACAATCGGCATATCCCTACTACTACATATTTAAGATTTGGTCTACAATCGGCATATCCCTACTACTACATATTTAAGATTTGGTCTACAATCGGCATATCCCTACTACTACATATTTAAGATTTGGTCTACAATCGGCATATCCCTACTACTACATATTTAAGATTTGGTCTACAATCGGCATATCCCTACTACTACATATTTAAGATTTGGTCTACAATCGGCATATCCCTACTACTACATATTTAAGATTTGGTCTACAATCGGCATATCCCTACTACTACATATTTAAGATTTGGTCTACAATCGGCATATCCCTACTACTACATATTTAAGATTTGGTCTACAATCGGCATATCCCTACTACTACATATTTAAGATTTGGTCTACAATCGGCATATCCCTACTACTACATATTTAAGATTTGGTCTACAATCGGCATATCCCTACTACTACATATTTAAGATTTGGTCTACAATCGGCATATCCCTACTACTACATATTCAAGATTTGGTCTACAATCGGCATATCCCTACTACTACATATTTAAGATTTGGTCTACAATCGGCATATCCCTACTACTACATATTTAAGATTTGGTCTACAATCGGCATATCCCTACTACTACATATTTAAGATTTGGTCTACAATCGGCATATCCCTACTACTACATATTTAAGATTTGGTCTACAATCGGCATATCCCTACTACTACATATTTAAGATTTGGTCTACAATCGGCATATCCCTACTACTACATATTCAAGATTTGGTCTACAATCGGCATATCCCTACTACTACATATTTAAGATTTGGTCTACAATCGGCATATCCCTACTACTACATATTTAAGATTTGGTCTACAATCGGCATATCCCTACTACTACATATTTAAGATTTGGTCTACAATCGGCATATCCCTACTACTACATATTTAAGATTTGGTCTACAATCGGCATATCCCTACTACTACATATTTAAGATTTGGTCTACAATCGGCATATCCCTACTACTGCATATTTAAGATTTGGTCTACAATCGGCATATCCCTACTACTGCATATTTAAGATTTGGTCTACAATCGGCATATCCCTACTACTGCATATTTAAGATTTGGTCTACAATCGGCATATCCCTACTACTACATATTTAAGATTTGGTCTACAATCGGCATATCCCTACTACTACATATTTAAGATTTGGTCTGAAATCGGCATATCCCTACTACTACATATTTAAGATTTGGTCTACAATCGGCATATCCCTACTACTACATATTTAAGATTTGGTCTACAATCGGCATATCCCTACTACTACATATTTAAGATTTGGTCTACAATCGGCATATCCCTACTACTACATATTTAAGATTTGGTCTACAATCGGCATATCCCTACTACTACATATTTAAGATTTGGTCTACAATCGGCATATCCCTACTACTACATATTTAAGATTTGGTCTACAATCGGCATATCCCTAATACTACATATTTAAGATTTGGTCTACAATCGGCATATCCCTACTACTACATATTTAAGATTTGGTCTACAATCGGCATATCCCTACTACTACATATTTAAGATTTGGTCTACAATCGGCATATCCCTACTACTACATATTTAACTCGAGGGCTTGTTCCCACATCAGGTGTTTATTTCAACTGCACACTTCTTTCCCTTTACATAATAATAAATGTGAGTTTGTTTTGTTATCAGATCAAATTGAGTTTTTTAAGATTTGGTCTACAATCGGCATATCCCTACTACTACATATTTAAGATTTGGTCTACAATCGGCATATCCCTACTACTACATATTTAAGATTTGGTCTACAATCGGCATATCCCTACTACTACATATTTAAGATTTGGTCTACAATCGGCATATCCCTACTACTACATATTTAAGATTTGGTCTACAATCGGCATATCCCTACTACTACATATTTCAGATTTGGTCTACAATCGGCATATCCCTACTACTACATATTTAAGATTTGGTCTACAATCGGCATATCCCTACTACTACATATTTAAGATTTGGTCTACAATCGGCATATCCCTACTACTACATATTTAAGATTTGGTCTACAATCGGCATATCCCTACTACTACATATTTAAGATTTGGAATACAATCGGCATATCCCTACTACTACATATTTAAGATTTGGTCTACAATCGGCATATCCCTACTACTACATATTTAAGATTTGGTCTACAATCGGCATATCCCTACTACTACATATTTAAGATTTGGTCTACAATCGGCATATCCCTACTACTACATATTTAAGATTTGGTCTACAATCGGCATATCCCTACTACTACATATTTAAGATTTGGTCTACAATCGGCATATCCCTACTACTACATATTTAAGATTTGGTCTACAATCGGCATATCCCTACTACTACATATTTAAGATTTGGTCTACAATCGGCATATCCCTACTACTACATATTTAAGATTTGGTCTACAATCGGCATATCCCTACTACTACATATTTAAGATTTGGTCTACAATCGGCATATCCCTACTACTACATATTTAAGATTTGGTCTACAATCGGCATATCCCTACTACTACATATTTAAGATTTGGTCTACAATCGGCATATCCCTACTACTACATATTTAAGATTTGGTCTACAATCGGCATATCCCTACTACTACATATTTAAGATTTGGTCTACAATCGGCATATCCCTACTACTACATATTTAAGATTTGGTCTACAATCGGCATATCCCTACTACTACATATTTAAGATTTGGTCTACAATCGGCATATCCCTACTACTACATATTTAAGATTTGGTCTACAATCGGCATATCCCTACTACTACATATTTAAGATTTGGTCTACAATCGGCATATCCCTACTACTACATATTTAAGATTTGGTCTACAATCGGCATATCCCTACTACTACATATTTAAGATTTGGTCTACAATCGGCATATCCCTACTACTACATATTTAAGATTTGGTCTACAATCGGCATATCCCTACTACTACATATTTAAGATTTGGTCTACAATCGGCATATCCCTACTACTACATATTTAAGATTTGGTCTACAATCGGCATATCCCTACTACTACATATTTAAGATTTGGTCTACAATCGGCATATCCCTACTACTACATATTTAAGATTTGGTCTACAATCGGCATATCCCTACTACTACATATTTAAGATTTGGTCTACAATCGGCATATCCCTACTACTACATATTTAAGATTTGGTCTACAATCGGCATATCCCTACTACTACATATTTAAGATTTGGTCTACAATCGGCATATCCCTAATACTACATATTTAAGATTTGGTCTACAATCGGCATATCCCTACTACTACATATTTAAGATTTGGTCTACAATCGGCATATCCCTACTACTACATATTTAAGATTTGGTCTACAATCGGCATATCCCTACTACTACATATTTAACTCGAGGGCTTGTTCCCACATCAGGTGTTTATTTCAACTGCACACTTCTTTCCCTTTACATAATAATAAATGTGAGTTTGTTTTGTTATCAGATCAAATTGAGTTTTTTAAGATTTGGTCTACAATCGGCATATCCCTACTACTACATATTTAAGATTTGGTCTACAATCGGCATATCCCTACTACTACATATTTAAGATTTGGTCTACAATCGGCATATCCCTACTACTACATATTTAAGATTTGGTCTACAATCGGCATATCCCTACTACTACATATTTAAGATTTGGTCTACAATCGGCATATCCCTACTACTACATATTTAAGATTTGGTCTACAATCGGCATATCCCTACTACTACATATTTAAGATTTGGTCTACAATCGGCATATCCCTACTACTACATATTTAAGATTTGGTCTACAATCGGCATATCCCTACTACTACATATTTAAGATTTGGTCTACAATCGGCATATCCCTACTACTACATATTTAAGATTTGGAATACAATCGGCATATCCCTACTACTACATATTTAAGATTTGGTCTACAATCGGCATATCCCTACTACTACATATTTAAGATTTGGTCTACAATCGGCATATCCCTACTACTACATATTTAAGATTTGGTCTACAATCGGCATATCCCTACTACTACATATTTAAGATTTGGTCTACAATCGGCATATCCCTACTACTACATATTTAAGATTTGGTCTACAATCGGCATATCCCTACTACTACATATTTAAGATTTGGTCTACAATCGGCATATCCCTACTACTACATATTTAAGATTTGGTCTACAATCGGCATATCCCTACTACTACATATTTAAGATTTGGTCTACAATCGGCATATCCCTACTACTACATATTTAAGATTTGGTCTACAATCGGCATATCCCTACTACTACATATTTAAGATTTGGTCTACAATCGGCATATCCCTACTACTACATATTTAAGATTTGGTCTACAATCGGCATATCCCTACTACTACATATTTAAGATTTGGTCTACAATCGGCATATCCCTACTACTACATATTTAAGATTTGGTCTACAATCGGCATATCCCTACTACTACATATTTAAGATTTGGTCTACAATCGGCATATCCCTACTACTACATATTTAAGATTTGGTCTACAATCGGCATATCCCTACTACTACATATTTAAGATTTGGTCTACAATCGGCATATCCCTACTACTACATATTTAAGATTTGGTCTACAATCGGCATATCCCTACTACTACATATTTAAGATTTGGTCTACAATCGGCATATCCCTACTACTACATATTTAAGATTTGGTCTACAATCGGCATATCCCTACTACTACATATTTAAGATTTGGTCTACAATCGGCATATCCCTACTACTACATATTTAAGATTTGGTCTACAATCGGCATATCCCTACTACTACATATTTAAGATTTGGTCTACAATCGGCATATCCCTACTACTACATATTTAAGATTTGGTCTACAATCGGCATATCCCTACTACTACATATTTAAGATTTGGTCTACAATCGGCATATCCCTACTACTACATATTTAAGATTTGGTCTACAATCGGCATATCCCTACTACTACATATTTAAGATTTGGTCTACAATCGGCATATCCCTACTACTACATATTTAAGATTTGGTCTACAATCGGCATATCCCTACTACTACATATTTAAGATTTGGTCTACAATCGGCATATCCCTACTACTACATATTTAAGATTTGGTCTACAATCGGCATATCCCTACTACTACATATTTAAGATTTGGTCTACAATCGGCATATCCCTACTACTACATATTTAACTCGAGGGCTTGTTCCCACATCAGGTGTTTATTTCTACTGCACACTTCTTTCCCTTTACATAATAATAAATGTGAGTTTGTTTTGTTATCAGATCAAATTGAGTTTTTTAAGATTTGGTCTACAATCGGCATATCCCTACTACTACATATTTAACTCGAGGGCTTGTTCCCACATCAGGTGTTTATTTCAACTGCACACTTCTTTCCCTTTACATAATAATAAATGTGAGTTTGTTTTGTTATCAGATCAAATTGAGTTTTTTAAGATTTGGTCTACAATCGGCATATCCCTACTACTACATATTTAAGATTTGGTCTACAATCGGCATATCCCTACTACTACATATTTAAGATTTGGTCTACAATCGGCATATCCCTACTACTACATATTTAAGATTTGGTCTACAATCGGCATATCCCTACTACTACATATTTAAGATTTGGTCTACAATCGGCATATCCCTACTACTACATATTTAAGATTTGGTCTACAATCGGCATATCCCTACTACTACATATTTAAGATTTGGTCTACAATCGGCATATCCCTACTACTACATATTTAAGATTTGGTCTACAATCGGCATATCCCTACTACTACATATTTAAGATTTGGTCTACAATCGGCATATCCCTACTACTACATATTTAAGATTTGGTCTACAATCGGCATATCCCTACTACTACATATTTAAGATTTGGTCTACAATCGGCATATCCCTACTACTACATATTTAAGATTTGGTCTACAATCGGCATATCCCTACTACTACATATTTAAGATTTGGTCTACAATCGGCATATCCCTACTACTACATATTTAAGATTTGGTCTACAATCGGCATATCCCTACTACTACATATTTAAGATTTGGTCTACAATCGGCATATCCCTACTACTACATATTTAAGATTTGGTCTACAATCGGCATATCCCTACTACTACATATTTAAGATTTGGTCTACAATCGGCATATCCCTACTACTACATATTTAAGATTTGGTCTACAATCGGCATATCCCTACTACTACATATTTAAGATTTGGTCTACAATCGGCATATCCCTACTACTACATATTTAAGATTTGGTCTACAATCGGCATATCCCTACTACTACATATTTAAGATTTGGTCTACAATCGGCATATCCCTACTACTACATATTTAAGATTTGGTCTACAATCGGCATATCCCTACTACTACATATTTAAGATTTGGTCTACAATCGGCATATCCCTACTACTACATATTTAAGATTTGGTCTACAATCGGCATATCCCTACTACTACATATTTAAGATTTGTTCTACAATCGGCATATCCCTACTACTACATATTTAAGATTTGGTCTACAATCGGCATATCCCTACTACTACATATTTAAGATTTGGTCTACAATCGGCATATCCCTACTACTACATATTTAAGATTTGGTCTACAATCGGCATATCCCTACTACTACATATTTAAGATTTGGTCTACAATCGGCATATCCCTACTACTACATATTTAAGATTTGGTCTACAATCGGCATATCCCTACTACTACATATTTAAGATTTGGTCTACAATCGGCATATCCCTACTACTACATATTTAAGATTTGGTCTACAATCGGCATATCCCTACTACTACATATTTAAGATTTGGTCTACAATCGGCATATCCCTACTACTACATATTTAAGATTTGGTCTACAATCGGCATATCCCTACTACTACATATTTAAGATTTGGTCTACAATCGGCATATCCCTACTACTACATATTTAAGATTTGGTCTACAATCGGCATATCCCTACTACTACATATTTAAGATTTGGTCTACAATCGGCATATCCCTACTACTACATATTTAAGATTTGGTCTACAATCGGCATATCCCTACTACTACATATTTAAGATTTGGTCTACAATCGGCATATCCCTACTACTACATATTTAAGATTTGGTCTACAATCGGCATATCCCTACTACTACATATTTAAGATTTGGTCTACAATCGGCATATCCCTACTACTACATATTTAAGATTTGGTCTACAATCGGCATATCCCTACTACTACATATTTAACTCGAGGGCTTGTTCCCACATCAGGTGTTTATTTCTACTGCACACTTCTTTCCCTTTACATAATAATAAATGTGAGTTTGTTTTGTTATCAGATCAAATTGAGTTTTTTAAGATTTGGTCTACAATCGGCATATCCCTACTACTACATATTTAACTCGAGGGCTTGTTCCCACATCAGGTGTTTATTTCAACTGCACACTTCTTTCCCTTTACATAATAATAAATGTGAGTTTGTTTTGTTATCAGATCAAATTGAGTTTTTTAAGATTTGGTCTACAATCGGCATATCCCTACTACTACATATTTAAGATTTGGTCTACAATCGGCATATCCCTACTACTACATATTTAAGATTTGGTCTACAATCGGCATATCCCTACTACTACATATTTAAGATTTGGTCTACAATCGGCATATCCCTACTACTACATATTTAAGATTTGGTCTACAATCGGCATATCCCTACTACTACATATTTAAGATTTGGTCTACAATCGGCATATCCCTACTACTACATATTTAAGATTTGGTCTACAATCGGCATATCCCTACTACTACATATTTAAGATTTGGTCTACAATCGGCATATCCCTACTACTACATATTTAAGATTTGGTCTACAATCGGCATATCCCTACTACTACATATTTAAGATTTGGTCTACAATCGGCATATCCCTACTACTACATATTTAAGATTTGGTCTACAATCGGCATATCCCTACTACTACATATTTAAGATTTGGTCTACAATCGGCATATCCCTACTACTACATATTTAAGATTTGGTCTACAATCGGCATATCCCTACTACTACATATTTAAGATTTGGTCTACAATCGGCATATCCCTACTACTACATATTTAAGATTTGGTCTACAATCGGCATATCCCTACTACTACATATTTAAGATTTGGTCTACAATTGGCATATCCCTACTACTACATATTTAAGATTTGGTCTACAATCGGCATATCCCTACTACTACATATTTAAGATTTGGTCTACAATCGGCATATCCCTACTACTACATATTTAAGATTTGGTCTACAATCGGCATATCCCTACTACTACATATTTAATATTTGGTCTACAATCGGCATATCCCTACTACTACATATTTAAGATTTGGTCTACAATCGGCATATCCCTACTACTACATATTTAAGATTTGGTCTACAATCGGCATATCCCTACTACTACATATTTAAGATTTGGTCTACAATCGGCATATCCCTACTACTACATATTTAAGATTTGGTCTACAATCGGCATATCCCTACTACTACATATTTAAGATTTGGTCTACAATCGGCATATCCCTACTACTACATATTTAACTCGAGGGCTTGTTCCCACATCAGGTGTTTATTTCTACTGCACACTTCTTTCCCTTTACATAATAATAAATGTGAGTTTGTTTTGTTATCAGATCAAATTGAGTTTTTTAAGATTTGGTCTACAATCGGCATATCCCTACTACTACATATTTAACTCGAGGGCTTGTTCCCACATCAGGTGTTTATTTCAACTGCACACTTCTTTCCCTTTACATAATAATAAATGTGAGTTTGTTTTGTTATCAGATCAAATTGAGTTTTTTAAGATTTGGTCTACAATCGGCATATCCCTACTACTACATATTTAAGATTTGGTCTACAATCGGCATATCCCTACTACTACATATTTAAGATTTGGTCTACAATCGGCATATCCCTACTACTACATATTTAAGATTTGGTCTACAATCGGCATATTCCTACTACTACATATTTAAGATTTGGTCTACAATCGGCATATCCCTACTACTACATATTTAAGATTTGGTCTACAATCGGCATATCCCTACTACTACATATTTAAGATTTGGTCTACAATCGGCATATCCCTACTACTACATATTTAAGATTTGGTCTACAATCGGCATATCCCTACTACTACATATTTAAGATTTGGTCTACAATCGGCATATCCCTACTACTACATATTTAAGATTTGGTCTACAATCGGCATATCCCTACTACTACATATTTAAGATTTGGTCTACAATCGGCATATCCCTACTACTACATATTTAAGATTTGGTCTACAATCGGCATATCCCTACTACTACATATTTAAGATTTGGTCTACAATCGGCATATCCCTACTACTACATATTTAAGATTTGGTCTACAATCGGCATATCCCTACTACTACATATTTAAGATTTGGTCTACAATCGGCATATCCCTACTACTACATATTTAAGATTTGGTCTACAATCGGCATATCCCTACTACTACATATTTAAGATTTGGTCTACAATCGGCATATCCCTACTACTACATATTTAAGATTTGGTCTACAATCGGCATATCCCTACTACTACATATTTAAGATTTGGTCTACAATCGGCATATCCCTACTACTACATACTTAAGATTTGGTCTACAATCGGCATATCCCTACTACTACATATTTAAGATTTGGTCTACAATCGGCATATCCCTACTACAACATATTTAAGATTTGGTCTACAATCGGCATATCCCTACTACTACATATTTAAGATTTAGTCTACAATCGGCATATCCCTACTACTACATATTTAAGATTTGGTCTACAATCGGCATATCCCTACTACTACATATTTAAGATTTGGTCTACAATCGGCATATCCCTACTACTACATATTTAAGATTTGGTCTACAATCGGCATATCCCTACTACTACATATTTAAGATTTGGTCTACAATCGGCATATCCCTACTACTACATATTTAAGATTTGGTCTACAATCGGGATATCCCTACTACTACATATTTAAGATTTGGTCTACAATCGGCATATCCCTACTACTACATATTTAAGATTTGGTCTACAATCGGCATATCCCTACTACTACATATTTAAGATTTGGTCTACAATCGGCATATCCCTACTACTACATATTTAAGATTTGGTCTACAATCGGCATATCCCTACTACTACATATTTAAGATTTGGTCTACAATCGGCATATCCCTACTACTACATATTTAAGATTTGGTCTACAATCGGCATATCCCTACTACTACATATTTAAGATTTGGTCTACAATCGGCATATCCCTACTACTACATATTTAAGATTTGGTCTACAATCGGCATATCCCTACTACTACATATTTAAGATTTGGACTACAATCGGCATATCCCTACTACTACATATTTAAGATTTGGTCTACAATCGGCATATCCCTACTACTACATATTTAAGATTTGGTCTACAATCGGCATATCCCTACTACTACATATTTAAGATTTGGTCTACAATCGGCATATCCCTACTACTACATATTTAAGATTTGGTCTACAATCGGCATATCCCTACTACTACATATTTAAGATTTGGTCTACAATCGGCATATCCCTACTACAACATATTTAAGATTTAGTCTACAATCGGCATATCCCTACTACTACATATGTAAGATTTGGTCTACAATCGGCATATCCCTACTACTACATATTTAAGATTTGGTCTACAATCGGCATATCCCTACTACTACATATTTAAGATTTGGTCTACAATCGGCATATCCCTACTACTACATATTTAAGATTTGGTCTACAATCGGCATATCCCTACTACTACATATTTAAGATTTGGTCTACAATCGGGATATCCCTACTACTACATATTTAAGATTTGGTCTACAATCGGCATATCCCTACTACTACATATTTAAGATTTGTTCTACAATCGGCATATCCCTACTACTACATATTTAAGATTTGGTCTACAATCGGCATATCCCTACTACTACATATTTAAGATTTGGTCTACAATCGGCATATCCCTACTACTACATATTTAAGATTTGGTCTACAATCGGCATATCCCTACTACTACATATTTAAGATTTGGTCTACAATCGGCATATCCCTACTATTACATATTTAAGATTTGGTCTACAATCGGCATATCCCTACTACTACATATTTAAGATTTGGTCTACAATCGGCATATCCCTACTACTACATATTTAAGATTTGGTCTACAATCGGCATATCTCTACTAATACATATTTAAGATTTGGTCTACAATCGGCATATCCCTACTACTACATATTTAAGATTTGGTCTACAATCGGCATATCCCTACTACTACATATTTAAGATTTGGTCTACAATCGGCATATCCCTACTACTACATATTTAAGATTTGGTCTACAATCGGCATATCCCTACTACAACATATTTAAGATTTGGTCTACAATCGGCATATCCCTACTACTACATATTTAAGATTTAGTCTACAATCGGCATATCCCTACTACTACATATTTAAGATTTGGTCTACAATCGGCATATCCCTACTACTACATATTTAAGATTTGGTCTACAATCGGCATATCCCTACTACTACATATTTAAGATTTGGTCTACAATCGGCATATCCCTACTACTACATATTTAAGATTTGGTCTACAATCGGCATATCCCTACTACTACATATTTAAGATTTGGTCTACAATCGGGATATCCCTACTACTACATATTTAAGATTTGGTCTACAATCGGCATATCCCTACTACTACATATTTAAGATTTGGTCTACAATCGGCATATCCCTACTACTACATATTTAAGATTTAGTCTACAATCGGCATATCCCTACTACTACATATTTAAGATTTGGTCTACAATCGGCATATCCCTACTACTACATATTTAAGATTTGGTCTACAATCGGCATATCCCTACTACTACATATTTAAGATTTGGTCTACAATCGGCATATCCCTACTACTACATATTTAAGATTTGGTCTACAATCGGCATATCCCTACTACTACATATTTAAGATTTGGTCTACAATCGGCATATCCCTACTACTACATATTTAAGATTTGGTCTACAATCGGCATATCCCTACTACTACATATTTAAGATTTGGTCTACAATCGGCATATCCCTACTACTACATATTTAAGATTTGGTCTACAATCGGCATATCCCTACTACTACATATTTAAGATTTGGTCTACAATCGGCATATCCCTACTACTACATATTTAAGATTTGGTCTACAATCGGCATATCCCTACTACTACATATTTAAGATTTGGTCTACAATCGGCATATCCCTACTACAACATATTTAAGATTTGGTCTACAATCGGCATATCCCTACTACTACATATTTAAGATTTAGTCTACAATCGGCATATCCCTACTACTACATATTTAAGATTTGGTCTACAATCGGCATATCCCTACTACTACATATTTAAGATTTGGTCTACAATCGGCATATCCCTACTACTACATATTTAAGATTTTGTCTACAATCGGCATATCCCTACTACTACATATTTAAGATTTTGTCTACAATCGGCATATCCCTACTACTACATATTTAAGATTTGGTCTACAATCGGGATATCCCTACTACTACATATTTAAGATTTGGTCTACAATAGGCATATCCCTACTACTACATATTTAAGATTTGTTCTACAATCGGCATATCCCTACTACTACATATTTAAGATTTGGTCTACAATCGGCATATCCCTACTACTACATATTTAAGATTTGGTCTACAATCGGCATATCCCTACTATTACATATTTAAGATTTGGTCTACAATCGGCATATCCCTACTACTACATATTTAAGATTTGGTCTACAATCGGCATATCCCTACTACTACATATTTAAGATTTGGTCTACAATCGGCATATCCCTACTAATACATATTTAAGATTTGGTCTACAATCGGCATATCCCTACTACTACATATTTAAGATTTGGTCTACAATCGGCATATCCCTACTACTACATATTTAAGATTTGGTCTACAATCGGCATATCCCTACTACTACATATTTAAGATTTGGTCTACAATCGGCATATCCCTACTACTACATATTTAAGATTTGGTCTACAATCGGCATATCCCTACTACTACATATTTAAGATTTGGTCTACAATCGGCATATACCTACTACTACATATTTAAGATTTGGTCTACAATCGGCTTATCCCTACTACTACATATTTAAGATTTGGTCTACAATCGGCATATCCCTACTACTACATATTTAAGATTTGGTCTACAATCGGCATATCCCTACTACTACATATTTAAGATTTGGTCTACAATCGGCATATCCCTACTACTACATATTTAAGATTTGGTCTACAATCGGCATATCCCTACTACTACATATTTAAGATTTGGTCTACAATCGGCATATCCCTACTACTACATATTTAAGATTTGGTCTACAATCGGCATATCCATACTACTACATATTTAAGATTTGGTCTACAATCGGCATATCCCTACTACTACATATTTAACTCGAGGGCTTGTTCCCACATCAGGTGTTTATTTCTACTGTACACTTCTTTCCCTTTACATATTTAACTCGAGGGCTTGTTCCCACATCAGGTGTTTATTTCTACTGCACACTTCTTTCCCTTTACATAATAATAAATGTGAGTTTGTTTTGTTATCAGATCAAATTGAGTTTTTTAAGATTTGGTCTACAATCGGCATATCCCTACTACTACATATTTAAGATTTGGTCTACAATCGGCATATCCCTACTACTACATATTTAAGATTTGGTCTACAATCGGCATATCCCTACTACTACATTTTTAAGATTTGGTCTACAATCGGCATATCCCTACTACTACATATTTAAGATTTGGTCTACAATCGGCATATCCCTACTACTACATATTTAAGATTTGGTCTACAAGCGGCATATCCCTACTACTACATATTTAAGATTTGGTCTACAATCGGCATATCCCTACTACTACATATTTAAGATTTGGTCTACAATCGGCATATCCCTACTACTACATATTTAAGATTTGGTCTACAATCGGCATATCCCTACTACTACATATTTAAGATTTGGTCTACAATCGGCATATCCCTACTACTACATATTTAAGATTTGGTCTACAATCGGCATATCCCTACTACTACATATTTAAGATTTGGTCTACAATCGGCATATCCCTACTACTACATATTTAAGATTTGGTCTACAATCGGCATATCACTACTACTACTACATATTTAAGATTTGGTCTACAATCGGCATATCCCTACTACTACATATTTAAGATTTGGTCTACAATCGGCATATCCCTACTACTACATATTTAACTCGAGGGCTTGTTCCCACATCAGGTGTTTATTTCTACTGCACACTTCTTTCCCTTTACATAATAATAAATGTGAGTTTGTTTTGTTATCAGATCAAATTGAGTTTTTTAAGATTTGGTCTACAATCGGCATATCCCTACTACTACATATTTAAGATTTGGTCTACAATCGGCATATCCCTACTACTACATATTTAAGATTTGGTCTACAATCGGCATATCCCTACTACTACATATTTAAGATTTGGTCTACAATCGGCATATCCCTACTACTACATATTTAAGATTTGGTCTACAATCGGCATATCCCTACTACTACATATTTAAGATTTGGTCTACAATCGGCATATCACTACTACTACATATTTAAGATTTGGTCTACCATCGGCATATCCCTACTACTACATATTTAAGATTTGGTCTACAATCGGCATATCCCTACTACTACATATTTAACTCGAGGGCTTGTTCCCACATCAGGTGTTTATTTCTACTGCACACTTCTTTCCCTTTACATAATAATAAATGTGAGTTTGTTTTGTTATCAGATCAAATTGAGTTTTTTAAGATTTGGTCTACAATCGGCATATCCCTACTACTACATATTTAAGATTTGGTCTACAATCGGCATATCCCTACTACTACATATTTAAGATTTGGTCTACAATCGGCATATCCCTACTACTACATATTTAAGATTTGGTCTACAATCGGCATATCCCTACTACTACATATTTAAGATTTGGTCTACAATCGGCATATCCCTACTACTACATATTTAAGATTTGGTCTACAATCGGCATATCCCTACTACTACATATTTAAGATTTGGTCTACAATCGGCATATCCCTACTACTACATATTTAAGATTTGGTCTACAATCGGCATATCCCTACTACTAAATATTTAAGATTTGGTCTACAATCGGCATATCCCTACTACTACATATTTAAGATTTGGTCTACAATCGGCATATCCCTACTACTACATATTTAAGATTTGGTCTACAATCGGCATATCCCTACTACTACATATTTAAGATTTGGTCTACAATCGGCATATCCCTACTACTACATATTTAAGATTTGGTCTACAATCGGCATATCCCTACTACTACATATTTAAGATTTGGTCTACAATCGGCATATCCCTACTACTACATATTTAAGATTTGGTCTACAATCGGCATATCCCTACTACTACATATTTAAGATTTGGTCTACAATCGGCATATCCCTACTACTACATATTTAAGATTTGGTCTACAATCGGCATATCCCTACTACTACATATTTAACTCGAGGGCTTGTTCCCACATCAGGTGTTTATTTCTACTGCACACTTCTTTCCTTTTACATAATAATAAATGTGAGTTTGTTTTGTTATCAGATCAAATTGAGTTTTTTAAGATTTGGTCTACAATCGGCATATCCCTACTACTGCATATTTAAGATTTGGTCTACAATCGGCATATCCCTACTACTACATATTTCAGATTTGGTCTACAATCGGCATATCCCTACTACTACATATTTAAGATTTGGTCTACAATCGGCATATCCCTACTACTACATATTTAAGATTTGGTCTACAATCGGCATATCCCTACTACTACATATTTAAGATTTGGTCTACAATCGGCATATCCCTACTACTACATATTTAAGATTTGGTCTACAATCGGCATATCCCTACTACTACATATTTAACTCGAGGGCTTGTTCCCACATCAGGTGTTTATTTCTACTGCACACTTCTTTCCTTTTACATAATAATAAATGTGAGTTTGTTTTGTTATCAGATCAAATTGAGTTTTTTAAGATTTGGTCTACAATCGGCATATCCCTACTACTACATATTTAAGATTTGGTCTACAATCGGCATATCCCTACTACTACATATTTAAGATTTGGTCTACAATCGGCATATCCCTACTACTACATATTTAAGATTTGGTCTACAATCGGCATATCCCTACTACTACATATTTAAGATTTGGTCTACAATCGGCATATCCCTACTACTACATATTTAAGATTTGGTCTACAATCGGCATATCCCTACTACTACATATTTAAGATTTGGTCTACAATCGGCATATCCCTACTACTACATATTTAAGATTTGGTCTACAATCGGCATATCCCTACTACTACATATTTAACTCGAGGGCTTGTTCCCACATCAGGTGTTTATTTCTACTGCACACTTCTTTCCTTTTACATAATAATAAATGTGAGTTTGTTTTGTTATCAGATCAAATTGAGTTTTTTAAGATTTGGTCTACAATCGGCATATCCCTACTACTACATATTTAAGATTTGGTCTACAATCGGCATATCCCTACTACTACATATTTAAGATTTGGTCTACAATCGGCATATCCCTACTACTACATATTTAAGATTTGGTCTACAATCGGCATATCCCTACTACTACATATTTAAGATTTGGTCTACAATCGGCATATCCCTACTACTACATATTTAAGATTTGGTCTACAATCGGCATATCCCTACTACTACATATTTAAGATTTGGTCTACAATCGGCATATCCCTACTACTACATATTTAAGATTTGGTCTACAATCGGCATATCCCTACTACTACATATTTAAGATTTGGTCTACAATCGGCATATCCCTACTACTACATATTTAAGATTTGGTCTACAATCGGCATATCCCTACTACTACATATTTCAGATTTGGTCTACAATCGGCATATCCCTACTACTACATATTTAAGATTTGGTCTACAATCGGCATATCCCTACTACTACATATTTAAGATTTGGTCTACAATCGGCATATCCCTACTACTACATATTTAAGATTTGGTCTACAATCGGCATATCCCTACTACTACATATTTAAGATTTGGTCTACAATCGGCATATCCCTACTACTACATATTTAACTCGAGGGCTTGTTCCCACATCAGGTGTTTATTTCTACTGCACACTTCTTTCCTTTTACATAATAATAAATGTGAGTTTGTTTTGTTATCAGATCAAATTGAGTTTTTTAAGATTTGGTCTACAATCGGCATATCCCTACTACTACATATTTAAGATTTGGTCTACAATTGGCATATCCCTACTACTACATATTTAAGATTTGGTCTACAATCGGCATATCCCTACTACTACATATTTAAGATTTGGTCTACAATCGGCATATCCCTACTACTACATATTTAAGATTTGGTCTACAATCGGCATATCCCTACTACTACATATTTAAGATTTGGTCTACAATCGGCATATCCCTACTACTACATATTTAAGATTTGGTCTACAATCGGCATATCCCTACTACTACATATTTAAGATTTGGTCTACAATCGGCATATCCCTACTACTACATATTTAACTCGAGGGCTTGTTCCCACATCAGGTGTTTATTTCTACTGCACACTTCTTTCCTTTTACATAATAATAAATGTGAGTTTGTTTTGTTATCAGATCAAATTGAGTTTTTTAAGATTTGGTCTACAATCGGCATATCCCTACTACTACATATTTAAGATTTGGTCTACAATCGGCATATCCCTACTACTACATATTTAAGATTTGGTCTACAATCGGCATATCCCTACTACTACATATTTAAGATTTGGTCTACAATCGGCATATCCCTACTACTACATATTTAAGATTTGGTCTACAATCGGCATATCCCTACTACTACATATTTAAGATTTGGTCTACAATCGGCATATCCCTACTACTACATATTTAAGATTTGGTCTACAATCGGCATATCCCTACTACTACATATTTAAGATTTGGTCTACAATCGGCATATCCCTACTACTACATATTTAACTCGAGGGCTTGTTCCCACATCAGGTGTTTATTTCTACTGCACACTTCTTTCCTTTTACATAATAATAAATGTGAGTTTGTTTTGTTATCAGATCAAATTGAGTTTTTTAAGATTTGGTCTACAATCGGCATATCCCTACTACTACATATTTAATATTTGGTCTACAATCGGCATATCCCTACTACTACATATTTAAGATTTGGTCTACAATCGGCATATCCCTACTACTACATATTTAAGATTTGGTCTACAATCGGCATATCCCTACTACTACATATTTAAGATTTGGTCTACAATCGGCATATCCCTACTACTACATATTTAAGATTTGGTCTACAATCGGCATATCCCTACTACTACATATTTAAGATTTGGTCTACAATCGGCATATCCCTACTACTACATATTTAAGATTTGGTCTACAATCGGCATATCCCTACTACTACATATTTAAGATTTGGTCTACAATCGGCATATCCCTACTACTACATATTTAAGATTTGGTCTACAATCGGCATATCCCTACTACTACATATTTAAGATTTGGTCTACAATCGGCATATCCCTACTACTACATATTTAAGATTTGGTCTACAATCGGCATATCCCTACTACTACATATTTAAGATTTGGTCTACAATCGGCATATCCCTACTACTACATATTTAAGATTTGGTCTACAATCGGCATATCCCTACTACTACATATTTAAGATTTGGTCTACAATCGGCATATCCCTACTACTACATATTTAAGATTTGGTCTACAATCGGCATATCCCTACTACTACATATTTAAGATTTGGTCTACAATCGGCATATCCCTACTACTACATATTTAAGATTTGGTCTACAATCGGCATATCCCTACTACTACATATTTAAGATTTGGTCTACAATCGGCATATCCCTACTACTACATATTTAAGATTTGGTCTACAATCGGCATATCCCTACTACTACATATTTAAGATTTGGTCTACAATCGGCATATCCCTACTACTACATATTTAAGATTTGGTCTACAATCGGCATATCCCTACTACTACATATTTCAGATTTGGTCTACAATCGGCATATCCCTACTACTACATATTTAAGATTTGGTCTACAATCGGCATATCCCTACTACTACATATTTAAGATTTGGTCTACAATCGGCATATCCCTACTACTACATATTTAAGATTTGGTCTACAATCGGCATATCCCTACTACTACATATTTAAGATTTGGTCTACAATCGGCATATCCCTACTACTACATATTTAACTCGAGGGCTTGTTCCCACATCAGGTGTTTATTTCTACTGCACACTTCTTTCCTTTTACATAATAATAAATGTGAGTTTGTTTTGTTATCAGATCAAATTGAGTTTTTTAAGATTTGGTCTACAATCGGCATATCCCTACTACTACATATTTAAGATTTGGTCTACAATCGGCATATCCCTACTACTACATATTTAAGATTTGGTCTACAATCGGCATATCCCTACTACTACATATTTAAGATTTGGTCTACAATCGGCATATCCCTACTACTACATATTTAAGATTTGGTCTACAATCGGCATATCCCTACTACTACATATTTAAGATTTGGTCTACAATCGGCATATCCCTACTACTACATATTTAAGATTTGGTCTACAATCGGCATATCCCTACTACTACATATTTAAGATTTGGTCTACAATCGGCATATCCCTACTACTACATATTTAACTCGAGGGCTTGTTCCCACATCAGGTGTTTATTTCTACTGCACACTTCTTTCCTTTTACATAATAATAAATGTGAGTTTGTTTTGTTATCAGATCAAATTGAGTTTTTTAAGATTTGGTCTACAATCGGCATATCCCTACTACTACATATTTAAGATTTGGTCTACAATCGGCATATCCCTACTACTACATATTTAAGATTTGGTCTACAATCGGCATATCCCTACTACTACATATTTAAGATTTGGTCTACAATCGGCATATCCCTACTACTACATATTTAAGATTTGGTCTACAATCGGCATATCCCTACTACTACATATTTAAGATTTGGTCTACAATCGGCATATCCCTACTACTACATATTTAAGATTTGGTCTACAATCGGCATATCCCTACTACTACATATTTAAGATTTGGTCTACAATCGGCATATCCCTACTACTACATATTTAACTCGAGGGCTTGTTCCCACATCAGGTGTTTATTTCTACTGCACACTTCTTTCCTTTTACATAATAATAAATGTGAGTTTGTTTTGTTATCAGATCAAATTGAGTTTTTTAAGATTTGGTCTACAATCGGCATATCCCTACTACTACATATTTAATATTTGGTCTACAATCGGCATATCCCTACTACTACATATTTAAGATTTGGTCTACAATCGGCATATCCCTACTACTACATATTTAAGATTTGGTCTACAATCGGCATATCCCTACTACTACATATTTAAGATTTGGTCTACAATCGGCATATCCCTACTACTACATATTTAAGATTTGGTCTACAATCGGCATATCCCTACTACTACATATTTAAGATTTGGTCTACAATCGGCATATCCCTACTACTACATATTTAAGATTTGGTCTACAATCGGCATATCCCTACTACTACATATTTAAGATTTGGTCTACAATCGGCATATCCCTACTACTACATATTTAAGATTTGGTCTACAATCGGCATATCCCTACTACTACATATTTAAGATTTGGTCTACAATCGGCATATCCCTACTACTACATATTTAAGATTTGGTCTACAATCGGCATATCCCTATTACTACATATTTAAGATTTGGTCTACAATCGGCATATCCCTACTACTACATATTTAAGATTTGGTCTACAATCGGCATATCCCTACTACTACATATTTAAGATTTGGTCTACAATCGGCATATCCCTACTACTACATATTTAAGATTTGGTCTACAATCGGCATATCCCTACTACTACATATTTAAGATTTGGTCTACAATCGGCATATCCCTACTACTACATATTTAAGATTTGGTCTACAATCGGCATATCCCTACTACTACATATTTAAGATTTGGTCTACAATCGGCATATCCCTACTACTACATATTTAAGATTTGGTCTACAATCGGCATATCCCTACTACTACATATTTAAGATTTGGTCTACAATCGGCATATCCCTACTACTACATATTTAAGATTTGGTCTACAATCGGCATATCCCTACTACTACATATTTAAGATTTGGTCTACAATCGGCATATCCCTACTACTACATATTTAAGATTTGGTCTACAATCGGCATATCCCTACTACTACATATTTAAGATTTGGTCTACAATCGGCATATCCCTACTACTACATATTTAAGATTTGGTCTACAATCGGCATATCCCTACTACTACATATTTAAGATTTGGTCTACAATCGGCATATCCCTACTACTACATATTTAAGATTTGGTCTACAATCGGCATATCCCTACTACTACATATTTAACTCGAGGGCTTGTTCCCACATCAGGTGTTTATTTCTACTGCACACTTCTTTCCTTTTACATAATAATAAATGTGAGTTTGTTTTGTTATCAGATCAAATTGAGTTTTTTAAGATTTGGTCTACAATCGGCATATCCCTACTACTACATATTTAATATTTGGTCTACAATCGGCATATCCCTACTACTACATATTTAAGATTTGGTCTACAATCGGCATATCCCTACTACTACATATTTAAGATTTGGTCTACAATCGGCATATCCCTACTACTACATATTTAAGATTTGGTCTACAATCGGCATATCCCTACTACTACATATTTAAGATTTGGTCTACAATCGGCATATCCCTACTACTACATATTTAAGATTTGGTCTACAATCGGCATATCCCTACTACTACATATTTAAGATTTGGTCTACAATCGGCATATCCCTACTACTACATATTTAAGATTTGGTCTACAATCGGCATATCCCTACTACTACATATTTAAGATTTGGTCTACAATCGGCATATCCCTACTACTACATATTTAAGATTTGGTCTACAATCGGCATATCCCTACTACTACATATTTAAGATTTGGTCTACAATCGGCATATCCCTACTACTACATATTTAACTCGAGGGCTTGTTCCCACATCAGGTGTTTATTTCTACTGCACACTTCTTTCCTTTTACATAATAATAAATGTGAGTTTGTTTTGTTATCAGATCAAATTGAGTTTTTTAAGATTTGGTCTACAATCGGCATATCCCTACTACTACATATTTAAGATTTGGTCTACAATCGGCATATCCCTACTACTACATATTTAAGATTTGGTCTACAATCGGCATATCCCTACTACTACATATTTAAGATTTGGTCTACAATCGGCATATCCCTACTACTACATATTTAAGATTTGGTCTACAATCGGCATATCCCTACTACTACATATTTAAGATTTGGTCTACAATCGGCATATCCCTACTACTACATATTTAAGATTTGGTCTACAATCGGCATATCCCTACTACTACATATTTAAGATTTGGTCTACAATCGGCATATCCCTACTACTACATATTTAAGATTTGGTCTACAATCGGCATATTCCTACTACTACATATTTAAGATTTGGTCTACAATCGGCATATCCCTACTACTACATATTTCAGATTTGGTCTACAATCGGCATATCCCTACTACTACATATTTAAGATTTGGTCTACAATCGGCATATCCCTACTACTACATATTTAAGATTTGGTCTACAATCGGCATATCCCTACTACTACATATTTAAGATTTGGTCTACAATCGGCATATCCCTACTACTACATATTTAAGATTTGGTCTACAATCGGCATATCCCTACTACTACATATTTAACTCGAGGGCTTGTTCCCACATCAGGTGTTTATTTCTACTGCACACTTCTTTCCTTTTACATAATAATACATGTGAGTTTGTTTTGTTATCAGATCAAATTGAGTTTTTTAAGATTTGGTCTACAATCGGCATATCCCTACTACTACATATTTAAGATTTGGTCTACAATCGGCATATCCCTACTACTACATATTTAAGATTTGGTCTACAATCGGCATATCCCTACTACTACATATTTAAGATTTGGTCTACAATCGGCATATCCCTACTACTACATATTTAAGATTTGGTCTACAATCGGCATATCCCTACTACTACATATTTAAGATTTGGTCTACAATCGGCATATCCCTACTACTACATATTTAAGATTTGGTCTACAATCGGCATATCCCTACTACTACATATTTAAGATTTGGTCTACAATCGGCATATCCCTACTACTACATATTTAAGATTTGGTCTACAATCGGCATATCCCTACTACTACATATTTAACTCGAGGGCTTGTTCCCACATCAGGTGTTTATTTCTACTGCACACTTCTTTCCTTTTACATAATAATAAATGTGAGTTTGTTTTGTTATCAGATCAAATTGAGTTTTTTAAGATTTGGTCTACAATCGGCATATCCCTACTACTACATATTTAATATTTGGTCTACAATCGGCATATCCCTACTACTACATATTTAAGATTTGGTCTACAATCGGCATATCCCTACTACTACATATTTAAGATTTGGTCTACAATCGGCATATCCCTACTACTACATATTTAAGATTTGGTCTACAATCGGCATATCCCTACTACTACATATTTAAGATTTGGTCTACAATCGGCATATCCCTACTACTACATATTTAAGATTTGGTCTACAATCGGCATATCCCTACTACTACATATTTAAGATTTGGTCTACAATCGGCATATCCCTACTACTACATATTTAAGATTTGGTCTACAATCGGCATATCCCTACTACTACATATTTAAGATTTGGTCTACAATCGGCATATCCCTACTACTACATATTTAAGATTTGGTCTACAATCGGCATATCCCTACTACTACATATTTAAGATTTGGTCTACAATCGGCATATCCCTATTACTACATATTTAAGATTTGGTCTACAATCGGCATATCCCTACTACTACATATTTAAGATTTGGTCTACAATCGGCATATCCCTACTACTACATATTTAAGATTTGGTCTACAATCGGCATATCCCTACTACTACATATTTAAGATTTGGTCTACAATCGGCATATCCCTACTACTACATATTTAAGATTTGGTCTACAATCGGCATATCCCTACTACTACATATTTAAGATTTGGTCTACAATCGGCATATCCCTACTACTACATATTTAAGATTTGGTCTACAATCGGCATATCCCTACTACTACATATTTAAGATTTGGTCTACAATCGGCATATCCCTACTACTACATATTTAAGATTTGGTCTACAATCGGCATATCCCTACTACTACATATTTAAGATTTGGTCTACAATCGGCATATCCCTACTACTACATATTTAAGATTTGGTCTACAATCGGCATATCCCTACTACTACATATTTAAGATTTGGTCTACAATCGGCATATCCCTACTACTACATATTTAAGATTTGGTCTACAATCGGCATATCCCTACTACTACATATTTAAGATTTGGTCTACAATCGGCATATCCCTACTACTACATATTTAAGATTTGGTCTACAATCGGCATATCCCTACTACTACATATTTAAGATTTGGTCTACAATCGGCATATCCCTACTACTACATATTTAACTCGAGGGCTTGTTCCCACATCAGGTGTTTATTTCTACTGCACACTTCTTTCCTTTTACATAATAATAAATGTGAGTTTGTTTTGTTATCAGATCAAATTGAGTTTTTTAAGATTTGGTCTACAATCGGCATATCCCTACTACTACATATTTAATATTTGGTCTACAATCGGCATATCCCTACTACTACATATTTAAGATTTGGTCTACAATCGGCATATCCCTACTACTACATATTTAAGATTTGGTCTACAATCGGCATATCCCTACTACTACATATTTAAGATTTGGTCTACAATCGGCATATCCCTACTACTACATATTTAAGATTTGGTCTACAATCGGCATATCCCTACTACTACATATTTAAGATTTGGTCTACAATCGGCATATCCCTACTACTACATATTTAAGATTTGGTCTACAATCGGCATATCCCTACTACTACATATTTAAGATTTGGTCTACAATCGGCATATCCCTACTACTACATATTTAAGATTTGGTCTACAATCGGCATATCCCTACTACTACATATTTAAGATTTGGTCTACAATCGGCATATCCCTACTACTACATATTTAAGATTTGGTCTACAATCGGCATATCCCTACTACTACATATTTAACTCGAGGGCTTGTTCCCACATCAGGTGTTTATTTCTACTGCACACTTCTTTCCTTTTACATAATAATAAATGTGAGTTTGTTTTGTTATCAGATCAAATTGAGTTTTTTAAGATTTGGTCTACAATCGGCATATCCCTACTACTACATATTTAAGATTTGGTCTACAATCGGCATATCCCTACTACTACATATTTAAGATTTGGTCTACAATCGGCATATCCCTACTACTACATATTTAAGATTTGGTCTACAATCGGCATATCCCTACTACTACATATTTAAGATTTGGTCTACAATCGGCATATCCCTACTACTACATATTTAAGATTTGGTCTACAATCGGCATATCCCTACTACTACATATTTAAGATTTGGTCTACAATCGGCATATCCCTACTACTACATATTTAAGATTTGGTCTACAATCGGCATATCCCTACTACTACATATTTAAGATTTGGTCTACAATCGGCATATCCCTACTACTACATATTTAAGATTTGGTCTACAATCGGCATATCCCTACTACTACATATTTCAGATTTGGTCTACAATCGGCATATCCCTACTACTACATATTTAAGATTTGGTCTACAATCGGCATATCCCTACTACTACATATTTAAGATTTGGTCTACAATCGGCATATCCCTACTACTACATATTTAAGATTTGGTCTACAATCGGCATATCCCTACTACTACATATTTAAGATTTGGTCTACAATCGGCATATCCCTACTACTACATATTTAACTCGAGGGCTTGTTCCCACATCAGGTGTTTATTTCTACTGCACACTTCTTTCCTTTTACATAATAATACATGTGAGTTTGTTTTGTTATCAGATCAAATTGAGTTTTTTAAGATTTGGTCTACAATCGGCATATCCCTACTACTACATATTTAAGATTTGGTCTACAATCGGCATATCCCTACTACTACATATTTAAGATTTGGTCTACAATCGGCATATCCCTACTACTACATATTTAAGATTTGGTCTACAATCGGCATATCCCTACTACTACATATTTAAGATTTGGTCTACAATCGGCATATCCCTACTACTACATATTTAAGATTTGGTCTACAATCGGCATATCCCTACTACTACATATTTAAGATTTGGTCTACAATCGGCATATCCCTACTACTACATATTTAAGATTTGGTCTACAATCGGCATATCCCTACTACTACATATTTAACTCGAGGGCTTGTTCCCACATCAGGTGTTTATTTCTACTGCACACTTCTTTCCTTTTACATAATAATAAATGTGAGTTTGTTTTGTTATCAGATCAAATTGAGTTTTTTAAGATTTGGTCTACAATCGGCATATCCCTACTACTACATATTTAAGATTTGGTCTACAATCGGCATATCCCTACTACTACATATTTAAGATTTGGTCTACAATCGGCATATCCCTACTACTACATATTTAAGATTTGGTCTACAATCGGCATATCCCTACTACTACATATTTAAGATTTGGTCTACAATCGGCATATCCCTACTACTACATATTTAAGATTTGGTCTACAATCGGCATATCCCTACTACTACATATTTAAGATTTGGTCTACATTCGGCATATCCCTACTACTACATATTTAAGATTTGGTCTACAATCGGCATATCCCTACTACTACATATTTAACTCGAGGGCTTGTTCCCACATCAGGTGTTTATTTCTACTGCACACTTCTTTCCTTTTACATAATAATAAATGTGAGTTTGTTTTGTTATCAGATCAAATTGAGTTTTTTAAGATTTGGTCTACAATCGGCATATCCCTACTACTACATATTTAATATTTGGACTACAATCGGCATATCCCTACTACTACATATTTAAGATTTGGTCTACAATCGGCATATCCCTACTACTACATATTTAAGATTTGGTCTACAATCGGCATATCCCTACTACTACATATTTAAGATTTGGTCTACAATCGGCATATCCCTACTACTACATATTTAAGATTTGGTCTACAATCGGCATATCCCTACTACTACATATTTAAGATTTGGTCTACAATCGGCATATCCCTACTACTACATATTTAAGATTTGGTCTACAATCGGCATATCCCTACTACTACATATTTAAGATTTGGTCTACAATCGGCATATCCCTACTACTACATATTTAAGATTTGGTCTACAATCGGCATATCCCTACTACTACATATTTAAGATTTGGTCTACAATCGGCATATCCCTACTACTACATATTTAAGATTTGGTCTACAATCGGCATATCCCTACTACTACATATTTAAGATTTGGTCTACAATCGGCATATCCCTACTACTACATATTTAAGATTTGGTCTACAATCGGCATATCCCTACTACTACATATTTAAGATTTGGTCTACAATCGGCATATCCCTACTACTACATATTTAAGATTTGGTCTACAATCGGCATATCCCTACTACTACATATTTAAGATTTGGTCTACAATCGGCATATCCCTACTACTACATATTTAAGATTTGGTCTACAATCGGCATATCCCTACTACTACATATTTAAGATTTGGTCTACAATCGGCATATCCCTACTACTACATATTTAAGATTTGGTCTACAATCGGCATATCCCTACTACTACATATTTAAGATTTGGTCTACAATCGGCATATCCCTACTACTACATATTTAAGATTTGGTCTACAATCGGCATATCCCTACTACTACATATTTAAGATTTGGTCTACAATCGGCATATCCCTACTACTACATTTTTAAGATTTGGTCTACAATCGGCATATCCCTACTACTACATATTTAAGATTTGGTCTACAATCGGCATATCCCTACTACTACATATTTAAGATTTGGTCTACAATCGGCATATCCCTACTACTACATATTTAAGATTTGGTCTACAATCGGCATATCCCTACTACTACATATTTAAGATTTGGTCTACAATCGGCATATCCCTACTACTACATATGTAAGATTTGGTCTACAATCGGCATATCCCTACTGCTACATATTTAAGATTTGGTCTACAATCGGCATATCCCTACTACTACATATTTAAGATTTGTCTACAATCGGCATATCCCTACTACTGCATATTTAAGATTTGGTCTACAATCGGCATATCCCTACTATTCACAGTCAGATCACGAAATAGACTTACAAACCCTCCCAAATGTGCTATAGTCCTCATTAAGACTAACAAACACTTGTCGGCACTATTCACCGTCAGATTACGAAATGAACTTACAAACACTCCCAAATGTGCTATAGCGCCCATTAAGCCTAACAAAAACTTTTCGGCACTATTCACCGTCAGATCACGAAATGAACTTACAAACACTCCCAAATGTGCTATAGCGCCCATTAAGCCTAACAAACACTTTTCGGCACTATTCACAGTCAGATCACGAAATGGACTCCCAAATGTGCTATAGCGCTCATTAAACCTAACAAACACTTTTCGGCACTATTTACCCTCAGAACACGAAATGAGGTTCCAACACTCCAAAATGTGCTGTAGCGCCCATTAAGCCTAACAAACACTTTTCGGCACTATTCACCTTCAGATCACGAAATAGACTTACAAACACTCCCAAATGTGCTACAGCGCCCATTAAGCCTAACAAACACTTTTCGGCACTATTCACCGTCCGATCACGAAATGAACTTACAAACACTCCCAAATGTGCTATAGCGCCCGTTAAGCCTAACAAACACTTTTCGGAACTATTCACCTTCAGATCACGAAATAGACTTACAAACACTCCCAAATGATTTATAGCGCCCATTAAGCCTAACAAACACTTGTCGGCACTAATCACCTTCAGATCACGAAATGAACTTACAAACAACTCCCAAATGTGCTATAGCGCCCATTAAGCCTAACAAAAACTTTTCGGCACTATTCACCGTCAGATCACGAAATGAACTTACAAACACTCCCAAATGTGCTATAGCGCCCATTAAGCCTAACAAACACTTTTCGGCACTATTCACAGTCAGATCACGAAATGGACTCCCAAATGTGCTATAGCGCTCATTAAACCTAACAAACACTTTTCGGCACTATTTACCCTCAGAACACGAAATGAGGTTCCAACACTCCAAAATGTGCTGTAGCGCCCATTAAGCCTAACAAACACTTTTCGGCACTATTCACCTTCAGATCACGAAATAGACTTACAAACACTCCCAAATGTGCTACAGCGCCCATTCAGCCTAACAAACACTTTTCGGCACAATTCACCGTCCGATCACGAAATGAACTTACAAACACTCCCAAATGTGCTATAGCGCCCGTTAAGCCTAACAAACACTTTTCGGCACTATTCACCTTCAGATCACGAAATAGACTTACAAACACTCCCAAATGATTTATAGCGCCCATTAAGCCTAACAAACACTTTTCGGCACTATTCACATTCAGATCACGAAATAGATTTACAAACATTCCCAAATGTGCTATAGCGCCCATTAAGCCTAAGAAACACTTTTCGGCACTATTCACCGTCAGATCACGAAATGTACTTACAAACACTCTCAAATGTGCTATAGCGCTTATTAAGCCTAACAAACACTTTTCGGCACTGTTCACCTTCAGATCACGAAATAGACTTACGAACACTCCCAAATGTGCTATAGCGCCCAATAAGCCCAACAAACACTTTTCGGCACTATTTACCTTCAGATCACGAAATAGACTTACAAACATTCCCCAATGTGCTCTAGCCCCCATTAAGCCTAACAAACACTTTTCGGCACTATTTACCTTCAGATCACGAAATAGACTTACAAACATTCCCCAATGTGCTCTAGCCCCCATTAAGCCTAACAAACACCTTTCGGCACTATTCACCGTCAGATCACAAAATGAACTTACAAACACTCCAAAATGTGCTATAGCGCCCAATAAGCCTAACAAACACTTTTCAGCACTATTCACCTTTAGGTCACGAAATGGACTTACAAACACTCCCAAATGTGCTATAGCGCTCAATAAGCCTAACAAACACTTTCCGGCACTATTCACCCTCAGAACACGAAATGAAGTTCCAACACTCCTAAAGGTGCTGTAGCGCCCATTAAGCCTAACAAACACCTTTCGGCACTATTTAGCTTCAGATCACGAAATAGATTTACAAACATTCCCAAATGTGCTATAGCGCCCATTAAGCCTAAGAAACACTTTTTGGCACTATTCACCGTCAGACCACACAATGAACTTACAAACACTCCCAAATGTGCTATAGCGCCCATTAAGCCTAACAAACACTTTTCGGCACTATTCACCGTCAGATTACAAAATGAACTTACAAACACTCCCAAATGTGCTATAGCGCCCATTAAGCCTAACAAACACTTTTCGGCACTATTCACCGTCAGATTACAAAATGAACTTACAAACACTCCCAAATGTGCTATAGCGCCCAATAAGCCTAACAAACACTTTTCAGCACTATTCACCTTCAGGTCACGAAATAGACTTACAAACATTCCCGAATGTGCTATAGCGCCCATTAAGCCAAACAAACACTTTTCGGCACTATTCACCGTCAGATCACACAATGAACTTACAAACACTCCCAAATGTGCTATAGCGCCCATTAAGCCTAACAAACACTTTTCGGCACTATTTACATTCAGATCACGAAATAGACTTACAAACAATCCCCAATGTGCTCTAGCGCCCATTAAGCCTAACAAAACTTTTCGGCACTATTTACCTTCAGATCACGAAATAGACTTACAAGCATTTCCCAATGTGCTCTAGCGCCCATTAATCCTAACAAACACTTTTCGCACTATTTACCTTTTGATCACGAAATAGATTTACAAACAATCCCAAATGTGCTATAGCGCCCATTAAGCCTAACACACACTTGTCGGCACTATTCACAGTCAGATCACACAATGAACTTACAAACACTCCCAAATGTGCTATAGCGCCTAATAAGCCTAACAAACACTTTTTGGCACTATTTACCTTCAGATCACGAAATAGACTTACAAACATTCCCCAATGTGCTCTAGCCCCCATTAAGCCTAACAAACACTTTTCGGCACTATTTACCTTCAGATCACTAAATAGATTTACAAACAATCCCAAATGTGCTATAGCGCCCATTAAGCCTAACAAACACTTTTCGGCACTATTCACCGTCAGATCACAAAATGAACTTACAAACACTCCCAAATGTGCTATAGCGCCCAATAAGCCTAACAAACACTTTTCAGCACTATTCACCTTCAGGTCACGAAATAGAATTACAAACACTCCCAAATGTGCTATAGCGCTCAATAAGCCTAACAAACACTTTCCGGCACTATTCACCCTCAGAACAGGAAATGAAGTTCCAACACTCCTAAATGTGCTGTAGCGCCCATTAAGCCTAACAGACACTTTTCGGCGCAATTGACCGTCAGAACACAAAATGAACTTCCAACACTCCCAAATGTGCTATAGCGCCCATTAAGCCTAACAAACACCTTTCGGCACTATTTAGCTTCAGATCACGAAATAGATTTACAAACATTCCCAAATGTGCTATAGCGCCCATTAAGCCTAAGAAACACTTTTCGGCACTATTCACCGTCAGATCACAAAATGAACTTATAAACACTCCCAAATGTGCTATAGCGCCCATTAAGCCTAACAAACACTTTTCGGCACTATTTACCTTCAGATCACGAAATAGACTTACAAACATTCCCCAATGTGCTCTAGCGCCCATTAAGCCTAACAAACACTTTTCGGCACTATTCACCGTCAGACCACACAATGAACTTACAAACACCCCTAAATGTGCTATAGCGCCCAATAAGCCTAACAAACACTTTTCGGCACTATTTACCTTCAGATCACGAAATAGACTTACAAACATTCCCCAATGTGCTCTAGCCCCCATTAAGCCTAACAAACACTTTTCGGCACTATTTACCTTCAGATCACTAAATAGATTTACAAACAATCCCAAATGTGCTATAGCGCCCATTAAGCCTAACAAACACTTTTCGGCACTATTCACCGTCAGATCACAAAATGAACTTACAAACACTCCCAAATGTGCTATAGCGCCCAATAAGCCTAACAAACACTTTTCAGCACTATTCACCTTCAGGTCACGAAATAGAATTACAAACACTCCCAAATGTGCTATAGCGCTCAATAAGCCTAACAAACACTTTCCGGCACTATTCACCCTCAGAACAGAAAATGAAGTTCCAACACTCCTAAATGTGCTGTAGCGCCCATTAAGCCTAACAGACACTTTTCGGCGCAATTGACCGTCAGAACACAAAATGAACTTCCAACACTCCCAAATGTGCTATAGCGCCCATTAAGCCTAACAAACACTTTTCGGCACTATTTACCTTCAGATCACGAAATAGACTTACAAACATTCCCCAATGTGTTCTAGCGCCCATTAAGCCTAACAAACACTTTTCGGCACTATTTACCGTCAGACCACACAATGAACTTACAAACACTCCCAAATGTGCTATAGCGCCCATTAAGCCTAACAAACACTTTTCGGCACTATTCACCGTCAGATTACAAAATGAACTTACAAACACTCCCAAATGTGCTATAGCGCCCAATAAGCCTAACAAACACTTTTCAGCACTATTCACCTTCAGGTCACGAAATAGACTTACAAACATTCCCAAATGTGCTATAGCGCCCATTAAGCCTAACAAACACTTTTCGGCACTATTTACATTCAGATCACGAAATAGACTTACAAACATTCCCCAATGTGCTCTAGCGCCCATTAAGCCTAACAAACACTTTTCGGCACTATTTACCTTCAGATCACGAAATAGACTTACAAGCATTTCCCAATGTGCTCTAGCGCCCATTAATCCTAACAAACACTTTTCGCACTATTTACCTTTTGATCACGAAATAGATTTACAAACAATCCCAAATGTGCTATAGCGCCCATTAAGCCTAACACACACAGTCGTGAACCACATAACGACCGAGGATCGATATTGTGTTTTCCTTTCTTCCTTTACTTAACCCAATCCCCATTGCTTAGCGCTTGCACCGTCGATCGAGGACAGAATTCGGACAAGCAAACCGTCGATCGAGGATCCTTTGTTCCCTTTGTTCTCTTTTGTGTTTCGATCCTCGATCGTAATGCAAGACAAGAACACACTTGTCGGCACTATTCACAGTCAGATCACACAATGAACTTACAAACACTCCCAAATGTGCTATAGCGCCCAATAAGCCTAACAAACACTTTTCGGCACTATTTACCTTCAGATCACGAAATAGACTTACAAACATTCCCCAATGTGCTCTAGCCCCCATTAAGCCTAACAAACACTTTTCGGCACTATTTACCTTCAGATCACTAAATAGATCACGAAATAGACTTACAAACATTCCCCAATGTGCTATAGCGCCCATTAAGCCTAACAAACACTTTTTGCACTATTTACCTTCAGATCACGAAATAGAATTACAAACAATCCCAAATGTGCTATAGCGCCCATTAAGCCTAACAAACACTTTTCGGCACTATTCACCGTCAGATCACAAAATGAACTTACAAACACTCCCAAATGTGCTATAGCGCCCAATAAGCCTAACAAACACTTTTCAGCACTATTCACCTTCAGGTCACGAAATAGAATTACAAACACTCCCAAATGTGCTATAGCGCTCAATAAGCCTAACAAACACTTTTCGGCACTATTCACCGTCAGATCACACAATGAACTTACAAACACTCCCAAATGTGCTATAGCGCCCATTAAGCCTAACAAACACTTTTCGGCACTATTTACATTCAGATCACGAAATAGACTTACAAACATTCCCCAATGTGCTCTAGCGCCCATTAAGCCTAACAAACACTTTTCGGCACTATTTACCTTCAGATCACGAAATAGACTTACAAGCATTTCCCAATGTGCTCTAGCGCCCATTAATCCTAACAAACACTTTTCGCACTATTTACCTTTTGATCACGAAATAGATTTACAAACAATCCCAAATGTGCTATAGCGCCCATTAAGCCTAACACACACAGTCGTGAACCACATAACGACCGAGGATCGATATTGTGTTTTCCTTTCTTCCTTTACTTAACCCAATCCCCATTGCTTAGCGCTTGCACCGTCGATCGAGGACAGAATTCGGACAAGCAAACCGTCGATCGAGGATCCTTTGTTCCCTTTGTTCTCTTTTGTGTTTCGATCCTCGATCGTAATGCAAGACAAGAACACACTTGTCGGCACTATTCACAGTCAGATCACACAATGAACTTACAAACACTCCCAAATGTGCTATAGCGCCCAATAAGCCTAACAAACACTTTTCGGCACTATTTACCTTCAGATCACGAAATAGACTTACAAACATTCCCCAATGTGCTCTAGCGCCCATTAAGCCTAACAAACACTTTTCGGCACTATTTACCTTCAGATCACGAAATAGACTTACAAGCATTTCCCAATGTGCTCTAGCGCCCATTAATCCTAACAAACACTTTTCGCACTATTTACCTTTTGATCACGAAATAGATTTACAAACAATCCCAAATGTGCTATAGCGCCCATTAAGCCTAACACACACAGTCGTGAACCACATAACGACCGAGGATCGATATTGTGTTTTCCTTTCTTCCTTTACTTAACCCAATCCCCATTGCTTAGCGCTTGCACCGTCGATCGAGGACAGAATTCGGACAAGCAAACCGTCGATCGAGGATCCTTTGTTCCCTTTGTTCTCTTTTGTGTTTCGATCCTCGATCGTAATGCAAGACAAGAACACACTTGTCGGCACTATTCACAGTCAGATCACACAATGAACTTACAAACACTCCCAAATGTGCTATAGCGCCCAATAAGCCTAACAAACACTTTTCGGCACTATTTACCTTCAGATCACGAAATAGACTTACAAACATTCCCCAATGTGCTCTAGCCCCCATTAAGCCTAACAAACACTTTTCGGCACTATTTACCTTCAGATCACTAAATAGATCACGAAATAGACTTACAAACATTCCCCAATGTGCTATAGCGCCCATTAAGCCTAACAAACACTTTTTGCACTATTTACCTTCAGATCACGAAATAGAATTACAAACAATCCCAAATGTGCTATAGCGCCCATTAAGCCTAACAAACACTTTTCGGCACTATTCACCGTCAGATCACAAAATGAACTTACAAACACTCCCAAATGTGCTATAGCGCCCAATAAGCCTAACAAACACTTTTCAGCACTATTCACCTTCAGGTCACGAAATAGAATTACAAACACTCCCAAATGTGCTATAGCGCTCAATAAGCCTAACAAACACTTTCCGGCACTATTCACCCTCAGAACAGGAAATGAAGTTCCAACACTCCTAAAGTGCTGTAGCGCCCATTAAGCCTAACAGACACTTTTCGGCGCAATTGACCGTCAGAACACAAAATGAACTTCCAACACTCCCAAATGTGCTATAGCGCCCATTAAGCCTAACAAACACTTTTCGGCACTATTCACCGTCAGACCACACAATGAACTTACAAACACTCCCAAATGTGCTATAGCGCCCATTAAGCCTAACAAACACTTTTCGGCACTATTTACATTCAGATCACGAAATAGACTTACAAACATTCCCCAATGTGCTCTAGCGCCCATTAAGCCTAACAAACACTTTTCGGCACTATTTACCTTCAGATCACGAAATAGACTAACAAACATTCCCTAATGTGCTATAGCGCCCATTAAAGGTAGTATACACCATTGGTAATTTTTTGAATTATCAGGAATGGGTGGATTTATAAGCCTAACAAACACTTGTCGGCACTATTTACCTTCAAATCACGAAATAGACTTGCAAACATTCCCCAGTGTGCTATAGCGCCCATTAAGCCTAACAAACACTTTTTGCACTATTTACCTTCAGATCACGAAATAGAATTACAAACACTCCCAAATGTGCTATGGCGCTCAATAAGCCTAACAAACACTTTCCGGCACTATTCACCCTCAGAACACGAAATGAAGTTCCAACACTCCTAAATGTGCTGTAGCGCCCATTAAGCCTAACAGACACTTTTCGGCGCAATTGACCGTCAGAACACAAAATGAACTTCCAACACTCCCAAATGTGCTATAGCGCCCATTAAGCCTAACAAACACCTTTCGGCACTATTTAGCTTCAGATCACGAAATAGATTTACAAACATTCCCAAATGTGCTATAGCGCCCATTAAGCCTAAGAAACACTTTTCGGCACTATTCACCGTCAGATCACAAAATGCACTTACAAACACTCCCAAATGTGCTACAGCGCCCATTAAGCTTAACAAACACTTTTCGGCACTATTTACCTTCAGATCACGAAATAGACTTACAAACATTCCCAAATGTGCTATAGCGCCCATTAAGCCTAACAAACACTTTTTGCACTATTTACCTTCAGATCACAAAATATAACTACAAACAATCCCAAATGTGCTATAGCGCCCATTAAGCCTAACAAACACTTTTCGGCACTATTCACCGTCAGATTACAAAATGAACTTACAAACACTCCCAAATGTGCTATAGCGCCCAATAAGCCTAACAAACACTTTCCGGCACTATTCACCGTCAGATCACAACATGAACTTACAAACACTCCCAAATGTGCCATAGCGCCCATTGAGCCTAACAAACACTTTTCGGCACTGTTTACATTCAGTTCACTAAATAGACTTACAAATATTCCCCAATGTGATATAGCGCCTATTAAGCCTAACAAACACTTTTCGGCACTATTCACCGTCAGATCACGAAATGGACTTACAAACACTCCCAAACGTGCTATAGCGCCCTTTAAGCCTAACACACACTTTTCGGCACTATTCACCTTCAGATCACGAAATAGACTTACAAACATTTCCAAATGTGCTATAGCGCCCATTAAGCCTAACAAACACTTTTTGCACTATTTACCTTCAGATCACGAAATAGAATTACAAACACTCCCAAATGTGCTATGGCGCTCAATAAGCCTAACAAACACTTTCCGGCACTATTCACCCTCAGAACACGAAATGAAGTTCCAACACTCCTAAATGTGCTGTAGCGCCCATTAAGCCTAACAGACACTTTTCGGCGCAATTGACCGTCAGAACACAAAATGAACTTCCAACACTCCCAAATGTGCTATAGCGCCCATTAAGCCTAACAAACACCTTTCGGCACTATTTAGCTTCAGATCACGAAATAGATTTACAAACATTCCCAAATGTGCTATAGCGCCCATTAAGCCTAAGAAACACTTTTCGGCACTATTCACCGTCAGATCACAAAATGCACTTACAAACACTCCCAAATGTGCTACAGCGCCCATTAAGCTTAACAAACACTTTTCGGCACTATTTACATTCAGATCACGAAATAGACTTACAAACAATCCCAAATGTGCTATAGCGCCCATTAAGCCTAACAAACACTTTTCGGCACTGTTTACCTTCAGTTCACGAAATAAACTTACAAACATTCCCCAATGTGATATAGCGCCTATTAAGCCTAACAAACACTTTTCGGCACTATTCACCGTCAGATCACGAAATGGACTTACAAACACTCCTAAACGTGCTATAGCGCCCTTTAAGCCTAACAAACACTTTTCGGCACTATTCACCTTTAGATCACGAAATAGACTTACAAACATTCCCAAATGTGCTATAGCGCCCATTAAGCCAAACAAACACTTTTCGGCACTATTCACCCTCAGAACACGAAATGAAGTTCCAACACTCCTAAATGTGCTGTAGCGCCCATTAAGCCTAACATACACTTTTCGGCGCAATTGACCGTCAGAACACAAAATGAACTTCCAACACTCCCAAATGTGCTATAGCACCAATTAAGCCTAACAAACACCTTTCGGCACTATTTAGCTTCAGATCACGAAATAGATTTACAAACATTCCCAAATGTGCTATAGCGCCCATTAAGCCTAAGAAACACTTTTCGGCACTATTCACCGTCAGATCACAAAATGCACTTACAAACACTCCCAAATGTGCTACAGCGCCCATTAAGCTTAACAAACACTTTTCGGCACTATTTACCTTCAGATCACGAAATAGACTTACAAACATTCCCAAATGTGCTATAGCGCCCATTAAGCCTAACAAACACTTTTCGGCACTATTTACATTTAGATCACGAAATAGACTTACAAACATTCCCAAATGTGCTATAGCGCCCAATAAGCCTAAAAACACTTTTCAGCACTATTCACCTTCAGGTCACGAAATGGACTTACAAACACTCCCAAATGTGCTATAGCGCTCAATAAGCCTAACAAACACTTTCCGGCACTATTCACCCTCAGAACACGAAATGAAGTTCCAACACTCCTAAATGTGCTGTAGCGCCCATTAAGCCTAACAGAGACTTTTCGGCGCAATTGACCGTCAGAACACAAAATGAACTTCCAACACTCCCAAATGTGCTATAGCGCCCATTAAGCCTAACAAACACCTTTCGGCACTATTTAGCTTCAGATCACGAAATAGACTTACAAACATTCCCCAATGTGCTATAGCGCCCATTAAGCCTAACAAACACTTTTTGCACTATTTACCTTCAGATCACAAAATATAACTACAAACAATCCCAAATGTGCTATAGCGCCCATTAAGCCTAACAAACACTTTTCGGCACTATTCACCGTCAGATTACAAAATGAACTTACAAACACTCCCAAATGTGCTATAGCGCCCAATAAGCCTAACAAACACTTTCCGGCACTATTCACCGTCAGATCACAACATGAACTTACAAACACTCCCAAATGTGCCATAGCGCCCATTGAGCCTAACAAACACTTTTCGGCACTGTTTACATTCAGTTCACTAAATAGACTTACAAATATTCCCCAATGTGATATAGCGCCTATTAAGCCTAACAAACACTTTTCGGCACTATTCACCGTCAGATCACGAAATGGACTTACAAACACTCCCAAACGTGCTATAGCGCCCTTTAAGCCTAACACACACTTTTCGGCACTATTCACCTTCAGATCACGAAATAGACTTACAAACATTTCCAAATGTGCTATAGCGCCCATTAAGCCTAACAAACACTTTTCGGCACTATTCACCGTAAGATCACACAATGAACTTACAAACACTCCCAAATGTGTTATAGCGCCCATTAAGCCTAACAAACACTTTTCGGCACTATTTACATTCAGATCACGAAATAGACTTACAAACATTCCCCAATGTGCTCTAGCGCCCATTAAGCCTAACAAACACTTTTCGGCACTATTTACCTTCAGATCACGAAATAGACTTACAAACATTCCCTAATGTGCTATAGCGCCCATTAAAGGTAGTATACACCATTGGTAATTTTTTGAATTATCAGGAATGGGTGGATTTATAAGCCTAACAAACACTTGTCGGCACTATTTACCTTCAGATCACGAAATAGACTTGCAAACATTCCCCAGTGTGCTATAGCGCCCATTAAGCCTAACAAACACTTTTTGCACTATTCACCCTCAGAACACGAAATGAAGTTCCAACACTCCTAAATGTGCTGTAGCGCCCATTAAGCCTAACAGACACTTTTCGGCGCAATTGACCGTCAGAACACAAAATGAACTTCCAACACTCCCAAATGTGCTATAGCGCCCATTAAGCCTAACAAACACCTTTCGGCACTATTTAGCTTCAGATCACGAAATAGATTTACAAACATTCCCAAATGTGCTATAGCGCCCATTAAGCCTAAGAAACACTTTTCGGCACTATTCACCGTCAGATCACAAAATGCACTTACAAACACTCCCAAATGTGCTACAGCGCCCATTAAGCTTAACAAACACTTTTCGGCACTATTTACCTTCAGATCACGAAATAGACTTACAAACATTCCCAAATGTGCTATAGCGCCCATTAAGCCTAACAAACACTTTTTGCACTATTTACCTTCAGATCACAAAATATAACTACAAACAATCCCAAATGTGCTATAGCGCCCATTAAGCCTAACAAACACTTTTCGGCACTATTCACCGTCAGATTACAAAATGAACTTACAAACACTCCCAAATGTGCTATAGCGCCCAATAAGCCTAACAAACACTTTCCGGCACTATTCACCGTCAGATCACAACATGAACTTACAAACACTCCCAAATGTGCCATAGCGCCCATTGAGCCTAACAAACACTTTTCGGCACTGTTTACATTCAGTTCACTAAATAGACTTACAAATATTCCCCAATGTGATATAGCGCCTATTAAGCCTAACAAACACTTTTCGGCACTATTCACCGTCAGATCACGAAATGGACTTACAAACACTCCCAAACGTGCTATAGCGCCCTTTAAGCCTAACACACACTTTTCGGCACTATTCACCTTCAGATCACGAAATAGACTTACAAACATTTCCAAATGTGCTATAGCGCCCATTAAGCCTAACAAACACTTTTCGGCACTATTCACCGTAAGATCACACAATGAACTTACAAACACTCCCAAATGTGTTATAGCGCCCATTAAGCCTAACAAACACTTTTCGGCACTATTTACATTCAGATCACGAAATAGACTTACAAATATTCCCCAATGTGCTCTAGCGCCCATTAAGCCTAACAAACACTTTTCGGCACTATTTACCTTCAGATCACGAAATAGACTTACAAACATTCCCCAATGTGATATAGCGCCTATTAAGCCTAACAAACACTTTTCGGCACTATTCACCGTCAGATCACGAAATGGACTTACAAACACTCCCAAACGTGCTATAGCGCCCTTTAAGCCTAACACACACTTTTCGGCACTATTCACCTTCAGATCACGAAATAGACTTACAAACATTTCCAAATGTGCTATAGCGCCCATTAAGCCTAACAAACACTTTTCGGCACTATTCACCGTAAGATCACACAATGAACTTACAAACACTCCCAAATGTGTTATAGCGCCCATTAAGCCTAACAAACACTTTTCGGCACTATTTACATTCAGATCACGAAATAGACTTACAAACATTCCCCAATGTGCTCTAGCGCCCATTAAGCCTAACAAACACTTTTCGGCACTATTTACCTTCAGATCACGAAATAGACTTACAAACATTCCCTAATGTGCTATAGCGCCCATTAAAGGTAGTATACACCATTGGTAATTTTTTGAATTATCAGGAATGGGTGGATTTATAAGCCTAACAAACACTTGTCGGCACTATTTACCTTCAGATCACGAAATAGACTTGCAAACATTCCCCAGTGTGCTATAGCGCCCATTAAGCCTAACAAACACTTTTTGCACTATTTACCTTCAGATCACGAAATAGAATTACAAACACTCCCAAATGTGCTATGGCGCTCAATAAGCCTAACAAACACTTTCCGGCACTATTCACCCTCAGAACACGAAATGAAGTTCCAACACTCCTAAATGTGCTGTAGCGCCCATTAAGCCTAACAGACACTTTTCGGCGCAATTGACCGTCAGAACACAAAATGAACTTCCAACACTCCCAAATGTGCTATAGCGCCCATTAAGCCTAACAAACACCTTTCGGCACTATTTAGCTTCAGATCACGAAATAGATTTACAAACATTCCCAAATGTGCTATAGCGCCCATTAAGCCTAAGAAACACTTTTCGGCACTATTCACCGTCAGATCACAAAATGCACTTACAAACACTCCCAAATGTGCTACAGCGCCCATTAAGCTTAACAAACACTTTTCGGCACTATTTACCTTCAGATCACGAAATAGACTTACAAACATTCCCAAATGTGCTATAGCGCCCATTAAGCCTAACAAACACTTTTTGCACTATTTACCTTCAGATCACAAAATATAACTACAAACAATCCCAAATGTGCTATAGCGCCCATTAAGCCTAACAAACACTTTTCGGCACTATTCACCGTCAGATTACAAAATGAACTTACAAACACTCCCAAATGTGCTATAGCGCCCAATAAGCCTAACAAACACTTTCCGGCTCTATTCACCGTCAGATCACAACATGAACTTACAAACACTCCCAAATGTGCCATAGCGCCCATTGAGCCTAACAAACACTTTTTGGCACTGTTTACATTCAGTTCACTAAATAGACTTACAAATATTCCCCAATGTGATATAGCGCCTATTAAGCCTAACAAACACTTTTCGGCACTATTCACCGTCAGATCACGAAATGGACTTACAAACACTCCCAAACGTGCTATAGCGCCCTTTAAGCCTAACACACACTTTTCGGCACTATTCACCTTCAGATCACGAAATAGACTTACAAACATTTCCAAATGTGCTATAGCGCCCATTAAGCCTAACAAACACTTTTCGGCACTATTCACCGTAAGATCACACAATGAACTTACAAACACTCCCAAATGTGTTATAGCGCCCATTAAGCCTAACAAACACTTTTCGGCACTATTTACATTCAGATCACGAAATAGACTTACAAACATTCCCCAATGTGCTCTAGCGCCCATTAAGCCTAACAAACACTTTTCGGCACTATTTACCTTCAGATCACGAAATAGACTTACAAACATTCCCTAATGTGCTATAGCGCCCATTAAAGGTAGTATACACCATTGGTAATTTTTTGAATTATCAGGAATGGGTGGATTTATAAGCCTAACAAACACTTGTCGGCACTATTTACCTTCAGATCACGAAATAGACTTGCAAACATTCCCCAGTGTGCTATAGCGCCCATTAAGCCTAACAAACACTTTTTGCACTATTTACCTTCAGATCACGGAATAGAATTACAAACACTCCCAAATGTGCTATGGCGCTCAATAAGCCTAACAAACACTTTCCGGCACTATTCACCCTCAGAACACGAAATGAAGTTCCAACACTCCTAAATGTGCTGTAGCGCCCATTAAGCCTAACAGACACTTTTCGGCGCAATTGACCGTCAGAACACAAAATGAACTTCCAACACTCCCAAATGTGCTATAGCGCCCATTAAGCCTAACAAACACCTTTCGGCACTATTTAGCTTCAGATCACGAAATAGATTTACAAACATTCCCAAATGTGCTATAGCGCCCATTAAGCCTAAGAAACACTTTTCGGCACTATTCACCGTCAGATCACAAAATGCACTTACAAACACTCCCAAATGTGCTACAGCGCCCATTAAGCTTAACAAACACTTTTCGGCACTATTTACCTTCAGATCACGAAATAGAATTACAAACAATCCCAAATGTGCTATAGCGGCCATTAAGCCTAACAAACACTTTTCGGCACTGTTTACCTTCAGTTCACGAAATAGACTTACAAACATTCCCCAATGTGATATAGCGCCTATTAAGCCTAACAAACACTTTTCGGCACTATTCACCGTCAGATCACGAAATGGACTTACAAACACTCCTAAACGTGCTATAGCGCCCTTTAAGCCTAACAAACACTTTTCGGCACTATTCACCTTTAGATCACGAAATAGACTTACAAACATTCCCAAATGTGCTATAGCGCCCATTAAGCCAAACAAACACTTTTCGGCACTATTCACCCTCAGAACACGAAATGAAGTTCCAACACTCCTAAATGTGCTGTAGCGCCCATTAAGCCTAACATACACTTTTCGGCGCAATTGACCGTCAGAACACAAAATGAACTTCCAACACTCCCAAATGTGCTATAGCACCAATTAAGCCTTACAAACACCTTTCGGCACTATTTAGCTTCAGATCACGAAATAGATTTACAAACATTCCCAAATGTGCTATAGCGCCCATTAAGCCTAAGAAACACTTTTCGGCACTATTCACCGTCAGATCACAAAATGCACTTACAAACACTCCCAAATGTGCTACAGCGCCCATTAAGCTTAACAAACACTTTTCGGCACTATTTACCTTCAGATCACGAAATAGACTTACAAACATTCCCAAATGTGCTATAGCGCCCATTAAGCCTAACAAACACTTTTCGGCACTATTTACATTTAGATCACGAAATAGACTTACAAACATTCCCAAATGTGCTATAGCGCCCATTAAGCCAAACAAACACTTTTCGGCACTATTCACCGTCAGATCACACAATGAACTTACAAACACTCCCAATTGTGCTATAGCGCCCATTAAGCCTAACAAACACTTTTCGGCACTATTTACCTTCAGATCACGAAATTGACTTACAAACATTCCCTAATGTGCTATAGCGCCCATTAAAGGTAGTATACACCATTGGAATTTTTTTGAATTATCAGGAATAGGGGGATTTATAAGCCTAACAAACACTTGTCGCCACTATTTACCTTCAGATCACGAAATAGACTTACAAGCATTCCCCAATGTGCTCTAGCGCCCATTAAGCCTAACAAACACTTTTTGCACTATTTACCTTCAGATCACGAAAAAGAATTACAAACAATCCCAAATGTTCTATAGCACCCTTTAAGCCTAAGAAACACTTTTCGGCACTATTCACCGTCAGATCACAAAATGGACTTACAAACACTCCCAAACGTGCTATAGCGCCCATTAAGCCTAACAAACACTTTTCGGCACTATTCACCTTCAGATCACGAAATAGACTTACAAACATTTCCAAATGTGCTATAGCGCCCATTAAGCCTAACAAACACTTTTCGGCACTATTCACCGTCAGATCACAAAACGAACTTACAAACACTCCCAAATGTGCTATAGCGCCCATTAAGCCTAACAAACACCTTTCGGCACTATTTACATTCAGATCACGAAATAGACTTACAAACATTCCCTAATGTGCTATAGCGCCCATTAAAGGTAGTATACACCATTGGTAATTTTTTGAAGTATCAGGAATGGGTGGATTTAGGGGGTTGTATTTCATAGTAAATATCGTTTAACTGACCTGTCCGAAGTTTTACAATCGTGGTTGATGAGAAACGCAAGTAAAACGACGTTCTTTGTTAACAGGAGTCCGGCAGTTTTTCTTGTTGTTTTTGTTTTTTCGCGATCGCCGTCCGGCGAGAATGCATTTTGGTTTATACAATTCAATTTTTTGGGAACAATTACAGGATATCTAGTGCCCTCATTTTGCTGGATGCCTACAATCATTATTTACTTTCAAATAAGTAAGATATTTCTTAATAATAGAGGTAAAGATATAATTTTAAACGTAACAATATGTTAGTTACTTTTGTAAAATGTAGTCTCATACGTTCGTCATGACGGATAACGAACAGACCTTTGAACTAACGCGACCTATATATAACGTCGGGGGTTACCGTTAGACTTGGGTTTTTATAACCTCAGCAAAAAAGCGTCGATAATTTGGTAGAGCTTTACGGGCGATATCGATGATCTTCAAATTGCCGATCGTGGAAAAATTGATATTCCTCCAGATAGGTGGAATCTTCATTCTTTTGAATATCATATACAAGATTTTCACGATATATCTATAGAGTCCTTATCCGATGAACTGTTTTATATATCCATTCCCGACCAAAATCGCATACAACTATCGAGTAATCTATATAAATTGTTAGGTTTACCCAGGGGTTGGCTCAATGGTGGTAGTAATTATTATAGAAAATTTAGCCTAAATCTTTACAGCGCGGTCTTTTTACATTGCGAAAAACTGTCTACGCATTCAAATTATTTTAGCGGAAAACAAACTAACCTGTTGGAGAGTATACCCGTACACGGTGATGCTGCTCGTTCAAACAATCCTCAAGATCCAATTTATATCAACTATAACACGTGTTCGAAAGAGTTGGTATCTGGCAAAATAAACAGCCTCACGTTTTCGTTGAAAAACGGTCTTGGCGAGATAATCGATAATAGAGATAAAGAGATAATTGTTAACGTAAAAATATTTTAGTTTCGTCTTAATAAAATGACGACTAGTATTTACCCCGATCTAAAAAGTACCATCGAAGATGATGATAGTACGAGGGTGTTTCGATTGCAAAAGATCGAAAAAGTTCAACAAGATATATTGACGCAACGAGAACAGCGAAGCGCGTTGT
>JBAIAA010000736.1:0-54432 GCA_037893245.1 Crossaster papposus | reverse complement strand
TGGGCGCTATAGAGCATTTGGGAGTGTTGTTAGTCAATTTCGTGATCTGGAGGTAAAAAGTGCCGAGAAGTGTTTCTTAGGCTCAATGGGCGCTATAGACCATTTTGGAGTGTTGTAAGTCCATTTCGTAATCTGAAGGTAAATAGTGCCAAAAGGTGTTTCTTAGGCTCAATGTGCGCTATTTACCATTTTGGAGTGTTGTAAGTCCATTTAGTGATCTGACGGTAAATAGTGCCGACAAGTGGTTGTTAGGCTCAATGGGCGCTATAGACCATTTGGGAGTGTTGGAAGTCCATTTCGTGATCTGAACGTAAATAGTGCCAAAAAGTGTTTGTTAGGCTCAATGTGCGCTATAGAGCATTTGGGAGTGATGGAAGTCCATTTTGTGATCTGAACGTAAATAGTGCCAAAAAGTGTTTGTTAGGCTCAATAGGCGCTATAGAGCATTTGGGAGTGTTGTTAGTCAATTTCGTAAAAAGTGCCGGAAAGTGTTTGTTAGGCTTAATGGGCGCTATAGACCATTTTGGAGTGTAGTAAGTCCATTTCGTGATCTGAAGGTAAAAAGAGCCGAAAAGTGTTTGTTAGGCTCAATGGGCGCTATAGAGCATTTGGAAGTGTTGTTAGTCCATTTCGTGATCTGAAGGTAAAAAGTGCCGAAAAGTGTTTCTTAGGGTCAATGGGCGCTATAGACCATTTTGGAGTGTTGTAAGTCCATTTTGTGATCTGAAGGTAAATAGTGCCGAAAAGTGTTTGTTAGGCTCAATGGGCGCTATAGAGCATTTGGGAGTGTTGTTAGTCAATTTCGTGATCTGAAGGTAAAAAGTGCCGAAAAGTGTTTGTTAGGCTCAATAGGCGCTGTAGAGCATTTGGGAGTGTTGGAAGTCCATTTCGTGATCTGAAGGTAAAAAGTGCCGAAAAATGTTTGTTAGGCTCAATGGGCGCTATAGAGCATTTGGGAGTGTTGGAAGTCCATTTCGTGATCTGAAGGTAAAAAGTGCCGAAAAGTGTTTCTTAGGCTCAATGGGCGCTATAGAGCATTTGGGAGTGTTGTTAGTCAATTTCGTGATCTGAAGGTAAAAAGTGCCGAAAAGTGTTTCATAGGCTCAATGGGCGCTATAGAACATTTGGGAGTGTTGTTAGTCAATTTCGTGATCTGAAGGTAAAAAGTGCCGAAAAGTGTTTGTTAGGCTCAATGGGCGCTATAGAGCATTTGGGAGTGCTGTAAGTCCATTTTGTGAACTGAAGGTAAATAGTGCCGAAAAGTGTTTGTTAGGCTCAATGGGCGCTATAGAGCATTTGGGAGTGTTGTAAGTCAATTTTGTGATCTGAAGGTAAATAGTGCCGAAAAGTGTTTGTTAGGCTCAATGGGCTCTATAGAGCATTTGGGAGTGTTGTTAGTCAATTTCGTGATCTGAAGGTAACAAGTGCCGAAAAGTGTTTCTTAGGCTCAATGGGCGCTATAGAGCATTTGGGAGTGTTGTTAGTCAATTTCGTGATCTGAAGGTAAAAAGTGCCGAAAAGTGTTTGTTAGGCTCAATGGGCGCTATAGAGCATTTGGGAGTGTTGTTAGTCAATTTCGTGATCTGAAGGTAAAAAGTGCCGAAAAGTGTTTGTTAGGCTCAATGGGCGATATAGAGCATTTGGGAGTGTTGTTAGTCCATTTGGTGATCTGAAGGTAACAAGTGCCGAAAAGTGTTTGTTAGGCTCAATGGGCGCTATAGAGCATTTGGGAGTGTTGTTAGTCCATTTCGTGATCTGAAGGTAAAAAGTGCCGAAAAGTGTTTGTTAGGCTCAATGGGCACTATAGACCATTTGGGAGTGTTGTAAGTCCATTTCGTGATCTGAAGGTAAATAGTGCCGAAAAGTGTTTGTTAGGCTCACTGGGCGCTATAGACCATTTGGGAGTGTTGGAAGTCCATTTCGTGATCTGAACGTAAATAGTGCCAAAAGGTGTTTGTTAGGCTCAATGGGCGCTATAGAGCATTTGGGAGTGTTGGAAGTCCATTTTGTGATCTGAACGTAAATAGTGCCAAAAAGTGTTTGTTAGGCTCAATGGGCGCTATAGAGCATTTGGGAGTGTTGTTAGTCCATTTCGTGATCTGAAGGTAAAAAGTGCCGAAAAGTGTTTGTTAGGCTCAATGGGCACTATAGACCATTTGGGAGTGTTGTAAGTCCATTTCGTGATCTGAAGGTAAATAGTGCCGAAAAGTGTTTGTTAGGCTCAATGGGCGCTATAGACCATTTGGGAGTGTTGGAAGTCCATTTCGTGATCTGAAGGTAAAAAGTGCCAAAAAGTGTTTGTTAGGCTCAATGGGCGCTATAGAGCATTTGGGAGTGTTGTTAGTCAATTTCGTGATCTGAAGGTAAAAAGTGCCGAAAAGTGTTTGTTAGGCTCAATGGGCGCTATAGAGCATTTGGGAGTGTTGTTAGTCCATTTGGTGATCTGAAGGTAAAAAGTGCCGAAAAGTGTTTGTTAGGCTCAATGGGCGCTATAGAGCATTTGGGAGTGTTGTTAGTCCATTTCGTGATCTGAAGGTAAAAAGTGCCGAAAAGTGTTTGTTAGGCTCAATGGGCACTATAGACCATTTTGGAGTGTTGTAAGTCCATTTCGTGATCTGAAGGTAAATAGTGCCGAAAAGTGTTTGTTAGGCTCAATGGGCGCTATAGACCATTTGGGAGTGTTGGAAGTCCATTTCGTGATCTGAACGTAAATAGTGCCAAAAAGTGTTTGTTAGGCTCAATGGGCGCTATAGAGCATTTGGGAGTGTTGTTAGTCAATTTCGTGATCTGAAGGTAAAAAGTGCCGAAAAGTGTTTGTTAGGCTTAATGGGCGCTATAGACCATTTTGGAGTGTAGTAAGTCCATTTCGTGATCTGAAGGTAAAAAGAGCCGAAAAGTGTTTGTTAGGCTCAATGGGCGCTATAGAGCATTTGGAAGTGTTGTTAGTCCATTTCGTGATCTGAAGGTAAAAAGTGCCGAAAAGTGTTTCTTAGGCTCAATGGGCGCTATAGACCATTTTGGAGTGTTGTAAGTCCATTTCGTGATCTGAATGTAAATAGTGCCGAAAAGTGTTTGTTAGGCTCAATGGGCGCTATAGAGCATTTGGGAGTGTTGTTAGTCAATTTCGTGATCTGAAGGTAAAAAGTGCCGAAAAGTGTTTGTTAGGCTCAATAGGCGCTATAGAGCATTTGGGAGTGTTGGAAGTCCATTTCGTGATCTGAAGGTAAAAAGTGCCGAAAAATGTTTGTTAGGCTCAATGGGCGCTATAGAGCATTTGGGAGTGTTGGAAGTCCATTTCGTGATCTGAAGGTAAATAGTGCCAAAAAGTGTTTGTTAGGCTCAATTGGCGCTATATAGCATTTGGGAGTGTTGTTAGTCAATTTCGTGATCTGAAGGTAAAAAGTGCCGAAAAGTGTTTGTTAGGCTCAATGGGCGCTAAAGACCATTTTGGAGTGTAGTAAGTCCATTTCGTGATCTGAAGGTAAAAAGTGCCGAAAAGTGTTTGTTAGGCTCAATAGGCGCTATAGAGCATTTGGAAGTGTTGTTAGTCCATTTCGTGATCTGAAGGTAAAAAGTGCCGAAAAGTGTTTGTTAGGCTCAATGGGCGCTATAGAGCATTTGGGAGTGTTGTTAGTCCATTTCGTGATCTGAAGGTAAAAAGTGCCGAAAAGTGTTTGTTAGGCTCAATGGGCGCTATAGAGCATTTGGGAGTGTTGTTAGTCAATTTCGTGATCTGGAGGTAAAAAGTGCCGAGAAGTGTTTCTTAGGCTCAATGGGCGCTATAGACCATTTTGGAGTGTTGTAAGTCCATTTCGTAATCTGAAGGTAAATAGTGCCAAAAGGTGTTTCTTAGGCTCAATGTGCGCTATTTACCATTTTGGAGTGTTGTAAGTCCATTTAGTGATCTGACGGTAAATAGTGCCGACAAGTGGTTGTTAGGCTCAATGGGCGCTATAGACCATTTGGGAGTGTTGGAAGTCCATTTCGTGATCTGAACGTAAATAGTGCCAAAAAGTGTTTGTTAGGCTCAATGGGCGCTATAGAGCATTTGGGAGTGATGGAAGTCCATTTTGTGATCTGAACGTAAATAGTGCCAAAAAGTGTTTGTTAGGCTCAATGGGCGCTATAGAGCATTTGGGAGTGTTGTTAGTCAATTTTGTGATCTGAAGGTAAAAAGTGCCGAAAAGTGTTTGTTAGGCTTAATGGGCGCTATAGACCATTTTGGAGTGTAGTAAGTCCATTTCGTGATCTGAAGGTAAAAAGAGCCGAAAAGTGTTTGTTAGGCTCAATGGGCGCTATAGAGCATTTGGAAGTGTTGTTAGTCCATTTCGTGATCTGAAGGTAAAAAGTGCCGAAAAGTGTTTCTTAGGGTCAATGGGCGCTATAGACCATTTTGGAGTGTTGTAAGTCCATTTTGTGATCTGAAGGTAAATAGTGCCGAAAAGTGTTTGTTAGGCTCAATGGGCGCTATAGAGCATTTGGGAGTGTTGTTAGTCAATTTCGTGATCTGAAGGTAAAAAGTGCCGAAAAGTGTTTGTTAGGCTCAATAGGCGCTATAGAGCATTTGGGAGTGTTGTTAGTCCATTTCGTGATCTGAAGGTAAAAAGTGCCGAAAAGTGTTTCTTAGGCTCAATGGGCGCTATAGACCATTTTGGAGTGTTGTAAGTCCATTTCGTGATCTGAACGTAAATAGTGCCAAAAAGTGTTTGTTAGGCTCAATGGGCGCTATAGAGCATTTGGGAGTGTTGTTAGTCAATTTCGTGATCTGAAGGTAAAAAGTGCCGAAAAGTGTTTGTTAGGCTTAATGGGCGCTATAGACCATTTTGGAGTGTAGTAAGTCCATTTCGTGATCTGAAGGTAAAAAGAGCCGAAAAGTGTTTGTTAGGCTCAATGGGCGCTATAGAGCATTTGGAAGTGTTGTTAGTCCATTTCGTGATCTGAAGGTAAAAAGTGCCGAAAAGTGTTTCTTAGGCTCAATGGGCGCTATAGACCATTTTGGAGTGTTGTAAGTCCATTTCGTGATCTGAATGTAAATAGTGCCGAAAAGTGTTTGTTAGGCTCAATGGGCGCTATAGAGCATTTGGGAGTGTTGTTAGTCAATTTCGTGATCTGAAGGTAAAAAGTGCCGAAAAGTGTTTGTTAGGCTCAATAGGCGCTATAGAGCATTTGGGAGTGTTGGAAGTCCATTTCGTGATCTGAAGGTAAAAAGTGCCGAAAAATGTTTGTTAGGCTCAATGGGCGCTATAGAGCATTTGGGAGTGTTGGAAGTCCATTTCGTGATCTGAAGGTAAATAGTGCCAAAAAGTGTTTGTTAGGCTCAATTGGCGCTATATAGCATTTGGGAGTGTTGTTAGTCAATTTCGTGATCTGAAGGTAAAAAGTGCCGAAAAGTGTTTGTTAGGCTCAATGGGCGCTAAAGACCATTTTGGAGTGTAGTAAGTCCATTTCGTGATCTGAAGGTAAAAAGTGCCGAAAAGTGTTTGTTAGGCTCAATAGGCGCTATAGAGCATTTGGAAGTGTTGTTAGTCCATTTCGTGATCTGAAGGTAAAAAGTGCCGAAAAGTGTTTGTTAGGCTCAATGGGCGCTATAGAGCATTTGGGAGTGTTGTTAGTCCATTTCGTGATCTGAAGGTAAAAAGTGCCGAAAAGTGTTTGTTAGGCTCAATGGGCGCTATAGAGCATTTGGGAGTGTTGTTAGTCAATTTCGTGATCTGGAGGTAAAAAGTGCCGAGAAGTGTTTCTTAGGCTCAATGGGCGCTATAGACCATTTTGGAGTGTTGTAAGTCCATTTCGTAATCTGAAGGTAAATAGTGCCAAAAGGTGTTTCTTAGGCTCAATGTGCGCTATTTACCATTTTGGAGTGTTGTAAGTCCATTTAGTGATCTGACGGTAAATAGTGCCGACAAGTGGTTGTTAGGCTCAATGGGCGCTATAGACCATTTGGGAGTGTTGGAAGTCCATTTCGTGATCTGAACGTAAATAGTGCCAAAAAGTGTTTGTTAGGCTCAATGGGCGCTATAGAGCATTTGGGAGTGATGGAAGTCCATTTTGTGATCTGAACGTAAATAGTGCCAAAAAGTGTTTGTTAGGCTCAATGGGCGCTATAGAGCATTTGGGAGTGTTGTTAGTCAATTTTGTGATCTGAAGGTAAAAAGTGCCGAAAAGTGTTTGTTAGGCTTAATGGGCGCTATAGACCATTTTGGAGTGTAGTAAGTCCATTTCGTGATCTGAAGGTAAAAAGAGCCGAAAAGTGTTTGTTAGGCTCAATGGGCGCTATAGAGCATTTGGAAGTGTTGTTAGTCCATTTCGTGATCTGAAGGTAAAAAGTGCCGAAAGGTGTTTCTTAGGGTCAATGGGCGCTATAGACCATTTTGGAGTGTTGTAAGTCCATTTTGTGATCTGAAGGTAAATAGTGCCGAAAAGTGTTTGTTAGGCTCAATGGGCGCTATAGAGCATTTGGGAGTGTTGTTAGTCAATTTCGTGATCTGAAGGTAAAAAGTGCCGAAAAGTGTTTGTTAGGCTCAATAGGCGCTATAGAGCATTTGGGAGTGTTGGAAGTCCATTTCGTGATCTGAAGGTAAAAAGTGCCGAAAAATGTTTGTTAGGCTCAATGGGCGCTATAGAGCATTTGGGAGTGTTGGAAGTCCATTTCGTGATCTGAAGGTAAAAAGTGCCGAAAAGTGTTTCTTAGGCTCAATGGGCGCTATAGAGCATTTGGGAGTGTTGTTAGTCAATTTCGTGATCTGAAGGTAAAAAGTGCCGAAAAGTGTTTCATAGGCTCAATGGGCGCTATAGAACATTTGGGAGTGTTGTTAGTCAATTTCGTGATCTGAAGGTAAAAAGTGCCGAAAAGTGTTTGTTAGGCTCAATGGGCGCTATAGAGCATTTGGGAGTGCTGTAAGTCCATTTTGTGAACTGAAGGTAAATAGTGCCGAAAAGTGTTTGTTAGGCTCAATGGGCGCTATAGAGCATTTGGGAGTGTTGTAAGTCAATTTTGTGATCTGAAGGTAAATAGTGCCGAAAAGTGTTTGTTAGGCTCAATGGGCTCTATAGAGCATTTGGGAGTGTTGTTAGTCAATTTCGTGATCTGAAGGTAACAAGTGCCGAAAAGTGTTTCTTAGGCTCAATGGGCGCTATAGAGCATTTGGGAGTGTTGTTAGTCAATTTCGTGATCTGAAGGTAAAAAGTGCCGAAAAGTGTTTGTTAGGCTCAATGGGCGCTATAGAGCATTTGGGAGTGTTGTTAGTCAATTTCGTGATCTGAAGGTAAAAAGTGCCGAAAAGTGTTTGTTAGGCTCAATGGGCGATATAGAGCATTTGGGAGTGTTGTTAGTCCATTTGGTGATCTGAAGGTAAAAAGTGCCGAAAAGTGTTTGTTAGGCTCAATGGGCGCTATAGAGCATTTGGGAGTGTTGTTAGTCCATTTGGTGATCTGAAGGTAAAAAGTGCCGAAAAGTGTTTGTTAGGCTCAATGGGCACTATAGACCATTTGGGAGTGTTGTAAGTCCATTTCGTGATCTGAAGGTAAATAGTGCCGAAAAGTGTTTGTTAGGCTCAATGGGCGCTATAGACCATTTGGGAGTGTTAGAAGTCCATTTCGTGATCTGAACGTAAATAGTGCCAAAAGGTGTTTGTTAGGCTCAATGGGCGCTATAGAGCATTTGGGAGTGTTGGAAGTCCATTTTGTGATCTGAACGTAAATAGTGCCAAAAAGTGTTTGTTAGGCTCAATGGGCGCTATAGAGCATTTGGGAGTGTTGTTAGTCAATTTCGTGATCTGAAGGTAAAAAGTGCCGAAAAGTGTTTGTTAGGCTCAATAGGCGCTATAGAGCATTTGGGATTGTTGGAAGTCCATTTCGTGATCTGAAGGTAAAAAGTGCCGAAAAATGTTTGTTAGGCTCAATGGGCGCTATAGAGCATTTGGGAGTGTTGGAAGTCCATTTCGTGATCTGAAGGTAAATAGTGCCAAAAAGTGTTTGTTAGGCTCAATGGACCGATCCGGATTTGACCATAAGCCCCGCCCACCTTAGCAACGGCATGGCGACGCCATTACCTCGGTCAAGTTGCACACGTACGCGTGTACATGTACGTGTAGGCCAGGCGTAGAACACGTACAACGAAAATATTGATTTAAACTTTAGGCGGGGACAAAATTACTATCAGTAAGCTAGCGGGCGAACTAAAAAGGATGACCATTATTTTAAGGAACGGTATGAACAGTACATGAAGGATGGTTAAGTTGCAGTTGGGGGAAATGAAGCATGCATGCATGTCAATTTATATGGACGGTGTACATGTAAGTGTTGCTTGGTAAGTCACTACCGGTACTGGAATAAATCGCGTATTTTGTCACAACAGGATTAAACCATAGCCTAATTAATAGACTGCTATACATATAGAGCATTACTATTAACTCTACATAGGCCCCTATCCTACCTTAGACTGCACTGTCCTTGACCTTGCAATGTTTATCTTCTTGACATTCCCGCCGTTCACGTCACACGAGTTCAACGCGGTAATTCTCATTTTCGAGATTTGTTTTGGTATTTAACGGGGGAAAATGATGTCGTAATCCGAGTACCAGCGTGTTATTTACATATTTCATGACCATTTCATGCATATTTTTGACAATTTTTAAAACTCCATACAGCCGTATTTTGATTGACAAATACGGTGCTTTTTCGTACCGAAGCTATTTGTTTGTGTACACGTTTCTAACCACATGTGATAGTTTGACCGAGCTAATGGCGGACCACGCCTGTAGCAACCGTTGCTAAGTTGCCTGAACAAAACTCGTAATCTTATTGGTCAATGCGCGCGTAGTGATTGACAGGCCGGATCGGTCCAATGGCGCTATAGAGCATTTGGGAGTGTTGTTAGTCAATTACGTGATCTGAAGGTAAAAAGTGCCGAAAAGTGTTTGTTAGGCTCAATTGGCGCTATAGAGCATTTGGGAGTGTTGTTAGTCAATTTCGTGATCTGAAGGTAAAAAGTGCCGAAAAGTGTTTGTTAGGCTCAATGGGCGCTATAGACCATTTTGGAGTGTAGTAAGTCCATTTCGTGATCTGAAGGTAAAAAGTGCCGAAAAGTGTTTGTTAGGCTCAATGGGCGCTATAGAGCATTTGGGAGTGTTGTTAGTCCATTTCGTGATCTGAAGGTAAAAAGTGCCGAAAAGTGTTTGTTAGGCTCAATGGGCGCTATAGAGCATTTGGGAGTGTTGTTAGTCCATTTGGTGATCTGAAGGTAAAAAGTGTCGAAAAGTGTTTGTTAGGCTCAATGGGCGCTATAGAGCATTTGGGAGTGTTGTTAGTCCATTTCGTGATCTGAAGGTAAAAAGTGCCGACAAGTGTTTCTTAGGCTCAATGGGCGCTATAGAGCATTTGGGAGTGTTGTTAGTCCATTTCGTGATCTGAAGGTAAAAAGTGCCGAAAAGTGTTTGTTAAGCTCAATGGGCGCTATAGAGCATTTGGGAGTGTTGTTAGTCCATTTCGTGATCTGAAGGTAAAAAGTGCCGAAAAGTGTTTGTTAGGCTCAATGGGCGCTATAGAGCATTTGGGAGTGTTGTTAGTCAATTTTGTGATCTGGAGGTAAAAAGTGCCGAAAAGTGTTTGTTAGGCTCAATGGGCGCTATAGAGCATTTGGGAGTGTTGTTAGTCAATTTCGTGATCTGAAGGTAAAAAGTGCCGAAAAGTGTTTCTTAGGCTCAATGGGCGCTATAGAGCATTTGGGAGTGTTGTTAGTCCATTTCGTGATCTGGAGGTAAAAAGTGCCGAGAAGTGTTTGTTAGGCTCAATGGGCGCTATAGAGCATTTGGGAGTGTTGGAAGTCCATTTCGTGATCTGAAGGTAAATAGTGCCAAAAAGTGTTTGTTAGGCTCAATGGGCGCTATAGCGCATTTGGGAGTGTTGTTAGTCCATTTCGTGATCTGAAGGTAAAAAGTGCCGAAAAGTGTTTGTTAGGCTCAATGGGCGCTATAGAGCATTTGGGAGTGTTGTAAGTCCATTTTGTGATCTGAAGGTAAATAGTGCCGAAAAGTGTTTGTTAGGCTCAATGGGCGCTATAGAGCATTTGGGAGTGTTGTTAGTCAATTTCGTGATCTGAAGGTAAAAAGTGCCGAAAAGTATTTCTTAGGCTCAATGGGCGCTTATAGAGCATTTGGGAGTGTTGTTAGTCAATTTCGTGATCTGAAGGTAAAAAGTGCCGAAAAGTGTTTGTTAGGCTCAATGGGCGCTATAGAGCATTTGGGAGTGTTGTTAGTCAATTTCGTGATCTGAAGGTAAAAAGTGCCGAAAAGTGTTTGTTAGGATCAATGGGCGCTATAGAGCATTTGGGAGTGTTGTAAGTCCATTTTGTGATCTGAAGGTAAATAGTGCCGAAAAGTGTTTGTTAGGCTCAATGGGCGCTATAGAGCATTTGGGAGTGTTGTTAGTCAATTTCGTGATCTGAAGGTAAAAAGTGCCGAAAAGTGTTTGTTAGGATCAATGGGCGCTATAGAGCATTTGGGAGTGTTGTTAGTCCATTTCGTGATCTGAAGGTAAATAGTGCCGAAAAGTGTTTGTTAGGCTCAATGGGCGCTATAGACCATTTTGGAGTGTAGTAAGTCCATTTCGTGATCTGACGGTGAATAGTGCCGAAAAGTGTTTGTTATGCTCAATGGGCGCTATAGAGCATTTGGGAGTGTTGTTAGTCCATTTCGTGATCTGAAGGTAAAAAGTGTCGAAAAGTGTTTCTTAGGCTCAATGGGCGCTATAGACCATTTTGGAGTGTTGTAAGTCCATTTCGTGATCTGAAGGTAAAAAGTGCCGAAAAATGTTTGTTAGGCTCAATGGGCGCTATTGAGCATTTGGGAGTGTTGGAAGTCCATTTCGTGATCTGAAGGTAAATAGTGCCAAAAAGTGTTTGTTAGGCTCAATTGGCGCTATAGAGCATTTGGGAGTGTTGTTAGTCAATTACGTGATCTGAAGGTAAAAAGTGCCGAAAAGTGTTTGTTAGGCTCAATTGGCGCTATAGAGCATTTGGGAGTGTTGTTAGTCAATTTCGTGATCTGAAGGTAAAAAGTGCCGAAAAGTGTTTGTTAGGCTCAATGGGCGCTATAGACCATTTTGGAGTGTAGTAAGTCCATTTCGTGATCTGAAGGTAAAAAGTGCCGAAAAGTGTTTGTTAGGCTCAATGGGCGCTATAGAGCATTTGGGAGTGTTGTTAGTCCATTTCGTGATCTGAAGGTAAAAAGTGCCGAAAAGTGTTTGTTAGGCTCAAGGGGCGCTATAGAGCATTTGGGAGTGTTGTTAGTCCATTTGGTGATCTGAAGGTAAAAAGTGCTGAAAAGTGTTTGTTAGGCTCAATGGGCGCTATAGAGCATTTGGGAGTGTTGTTAGTCCATTTCGTGATCTGAAGGTAAAAAGTGCCGACAAGTGTTTCTTAGGCTCAATGGGCGCTATAGAGCATTTGGGAGTGTTGTTAGTCCATTTCGTGATCTGAAGGTAAAAAGTGCCGAAAAGTGTTTGTTAAGCTCAATGGGCGCTATAGAGCATTTGGGAGTGTTGTTAGTCCATTTCGTGATCTGAAGGTAAAAAGTGCCGAAAAGTGTTTGTTAGGCTCAATGGGCGCTATAGAGCATTTGGGAGTGTTGTTAGTCAATTTCGTGATCTGAAGGTAAAAAGTGCCGAAAAGTGTTTGTTAGGCTCAATGGGCGCTATAGAGCATTTGGGAGTGTTGTTAGTCAATTTCGTGATCTGAAGGTAAAAAGTGCCGAAAAGTGTTTGTTAGGATCAATGGGCGCTATAGAGCATTTGGGAGTGTTGTAAGTCCATTTTGTGATCTGAAGGTAAATAGTGCCGAAAAGTGTTTGTTAGGCTCAATGGGCGCTATAGAGCATTTGGGAGTGTTGTTAGTCAATTTCGTGATCTGAAGGTAAAAAGTGCCGAAAAGTGTTTGTTAGGATCAATGGGCGCTATAGAGCATTTGGGAGTGTTGTTAGTCCATTTCGTGATCTGAAGGTAAATAGTGCCGAAAAGTGTTTGTTAGGCTCAATGGGCGCTATAGACCATTTTGGAGTGTAGTAAGTCCATTTCGTGATCTGACGGTGAATAGTGCCGAAAAGTGTTTGTTATGCTCAATGGGCGCTATAGAGCATTTGGGAGTGTTGTTAGTCCATTTCGTGATCTGAAGGTAAAAAGTGTCGAAAAGTGTTTCTTAGGCTCAATGGGCGCTATAGACCATTTTGGAGTGTTGTAAGTCCATTTCGTGATCTGAAGGTAAAAAGTGCCGAAAAATGTTTGTTAGGCTCAATGGGCGCTATTGAGCATTTGGGAGTGTTGGAAGTCCATTTCGTGATCTGAAGGTAAATAGTGCCAAAAAGTGTTTGTTAGGCTCAATTGGCGCTATAGAGCATTTGGGAGTGTTGTTAGTCAATTACGTGATCTGAAGGTAAAAAGTGCCGAAAAGTGTTTGTTAGGCTCAATTGGCGCTATAGAGCATTTGGGAGTGTTGTTAGTCAATTTCGTGATCTGAAGGTAAAAAGTGCCGAAAAGTGTTTGTTAGGCTCAATGGGCGCTATAGACCATTTTGGAGTGTAGTAAGTCCATTTCGTGATCTGAAGGTAAAAAGTGCCGAAAAGTGTTTGTTAGGCTCAATGGGCGCTATAGAGCATTTGGGAGTGTTGTTAGTCCATTTCGTGATCTGAAGGTAAAAAGTGCCGAAAAGTGTTTGTTAGGCTCAAGGGGCGCTATAGAGCATTTGGGAGTGTTGTTAGTCCATTTGGTGATCTGAAGGTAAAAAGTGCTGAAAAGTGTTTGTTAGGCTCAATGGGCGCTATAGAGCATTTGGGAGTGTTGTTAGTCCATTTCGTGATCTGAAGGTAAAAAGTGCCGACAAGTGTTTCTTAGGCTCAATGGGCGCTATAGAGCATTTGGGAGTGTTGTTAGTCCATTTCGTGATCTGAAGGTAAAAAGTGCCGAAAAGTGTTTGTTAAGCTCAATGGGCGCTATAGAGCATTTGGGAGTGTTGTTAGTCCATTTCGTGATCTGAAGGTAAAAAGTGCCGAAAAGTGTTTGTTAGGCTCAATGGGCGCTATAGAGCATTTGGGAGTGTTGTTAGTCCATTTCGTGATCTGAAGGTAAAAAGTTCCGAAAAGTGTTTGTTAGGCTCAATGGGCGCTATAGAGCATTTGGGAGTGTTGTTAGTCCATTTCGTGATCTGAAGGTAAATAGTGCCGAAAAGTGTTTGTTAGGCTCAATGGGCGCTATAGACCATTTTGGAGTGTAGTAAGTCCATTTCGTGATCTGACGGTGAATAGTGCCGAAAAGTGTTTGTTATGCTCAATGGGCGCTATAGAGCATTTGGGAGTGTTGTTAGTCCATTTCGTGATCTGAAGGTAAAAAGTGTCGAAAAGTGTTTCTTAGGCTCAATGGGCGCTATAGACCATTTTGGAGTGTTGTAAGTCCATTTCGTGATCTGAAGGTAAAAAGTGCCGAAAAATGTTTGTTAGGCTCAATGGGCGCTATTGAGCATTTGGGAGTGTTGGAAGTCCATTTCGTGATCTGAAGGTAAATAGTGCCAAAAAGTGTTTGTTAGGCTCAATTGGCGCTATAGAGCATTTGGGAGTGTTGTTAGTCAATTACGTGATCTGAAGGTAAAAAGTGCCGAAAAGTGTTTGTTAGGCTCAATTGGCGCTATAGAGCATTTGGGAGTGTTGTTAGTCAATTTCGTGATCTGAAGGTAAAAAGTGCCGAAAAGTGTTTGTTAGGCTCAATGGGCGCTATAGACCATTTTGGAGTGTAGTAAGTCCATTTCGTGATCTGAAGGTAAAAAGTGCCGAAAAGTGTTTGTTAGGCTCAATGGGCGCTATAGAGCATTTGGGAGTGTTGTTAGTCCATTTCGTGATCTGAAGGTAAAAAGTGCCGAAAAGTGTTTGTTAGGCTCAAGGGGCGCTATAGAGCATTTGGGAGTGTTGTTAGTCCATTTGGTGATCTGAAGGTAAAAAGTGCTGAAAAGTGTTTGTTAGGCTCAATGGGCGCTATAGAGCATTTGGGAGTGTTGTTAGTCCATTTCGTGATCTGAAGGTAAAAAGTGCCGACAAGTGTTTCTTAGGCTCAATGGGCGCTATAGAGCATTTGGGAGTGTTGTTAGTCCATTTCGTGATCTGAAGGTAAAAAGTGCCGAAAAGTGTTTGTTAAGCTCAATGGGCGCTATAGAGCATTTGGGAGTGTTGTTAGTCCATTTCGTGATCTGAAGGTAAAAAGTGCCGAAAAGTGTTTGTTAGGCTCAATGGGCGCTATAGAGCATTTGGGAGTGTTGTTAGTCAATTTTGTGATCTGGAGGTAAAAAGTGCCGAAAAGTGTTTGTTAGGCTCAATGGGCGCTATAGAGCATTTGGGAGTGTTGTTAGTCAATTTCGTGATCTGAAGGTAAAAAGTGCCGAAAAGTGTTTCTTAGGCTCAATGGGCGCTATAGAGCATTTGGGAGTGTTGTTAGTCCATTTCGTGATCTGGAGGTAAAAAGTGCCGAGAAGTGTTTGTTAGGCTCAATGGGCGCTATAGAGCATTTGGGAGTGTTGGAAGTCCATTTCGTGATCTGAAGGTAAATAGTGCCAAAAAGTGTTTGTTAGGCTCAATGGGCGCTATAGCGCATTTGGGAGTGTTGTTAGTCCATTTCGTGATCTGAAGGTAAAAAGTGCCGAAAAGTGTTTGTTAGGCTCAATGGGCGCTATAGAGCATTTGGGAGTGTTGTAAGTCCATTTTGTGATCTGAAGGTAAATAGTGCCGAAAAGTGTTTGTTAGGCTCAATGGGCGCTATAGAGCATTTGGGAGTGTTGTTAGTCAATTTCGTGATCTGAAGGTAAAAAGTGCCGAAAAGTGTTTCTTAGGCTCAATGGGCGCTTATAGAGCATTTGGGAGTGTTGTTAGTCAATTTCGTGATCTGAAGGTAAAAAGTTCCGAAAAGTGTTTGTTAGGCTCAATGGGCGCTATAGAGCATTTGGGAGTGTTGTTAGTCCATTTCGTGATCTGAAGGTAAATAGTGCCGAAAAGTGTTTGTTAGGCTCAATGGGCGCTATAGACCATTTTGGAGTGTAGTAAGTCCATTTCGTGATCTGACTGTGAATAGTGCCGAAAAGTGTTTGTTATGCTCAATGGGCGCTATAGAGCATTTGGGAGTGTTGTTAGTCCATTTCGTGATCTGAAGGTAAAAAGTGCCGAAAAGTGTTTGTTAGGCTCAATGGGCGCTATAGAGCATTTGGGAGTGTTGTTAGTCAATTTTGTGATCTGGAGGTAAAAAGTGCCGAAAAGTGTTTGTTAGGCTCAATGGGCGCTATAGAGCATTTGGGAGTGTTGTTAGTCAATTTCGTGATCTGAAGGTAAAAAGTGCCGAAAAGTGTTTCTTAGGCTCAATGGGCGCTATAGAGCATTTGGGAGTGTTGTTAGTCCATTTCGTGATCTGGAGGTAAAAAGTGCCGAGAAGTGTTTGTTAGGCTCAATGGGCGCTATAGAGCATTTGGGAGTGTTGGAAGTCCATTTCGTGATCTGAAGGTAAATAGTGCCAAAAAGTGTTTGTTAGGCTCAATGGGCGCTATAGCGCATTTGGGAGTGTTGTTAGTCCATTTCGTGATCTGAAGGTAAAAAGTGCCGAAAAGTGTTTGTTAGGCTCAATGGGCGCTATAGAGCATTTGGGAGTGTTGTAAGTCCATTTTGTGATCTGAAGGTAAATAGTGCCGAAAAGTGTTTGTTAGGCTCAATGGGCGCTATAGAGCATTTGGGAGTGTTGTTAGTCAATTTCGTGATCTGAAGGTAAAAAGTGCCGAAAAGTGTTTCTTAGGCTCAATGGGCGCTTATAGAGCATTTGGGAGTGTTGTTAGTCAATTTCGTGATCTGAAGGTAAAAAGTGCCGAAAAGTGTTTGTTAGGCTCAATGGGCGCTATAGAGCATTTGGGAGTGTTGTTAGTCAATTTCGTGATCTGAAGGTAAAAAGTGCCGAAAAGTGTTTGTTAGGATCAATGGGCGCTATAGAGCATTTGGGAGTGTTGTAAGTCCATTTTGTGATCTGAAGGTAAATAGTGCCGAAAAGTGTTTGTTAGGCTCAATGGGCGCTATAGAGCATTTGGGAGTGTTGTTAGTCAATTTCGTGATCTGAAGGTAAAAAGTGCCGAAAAGTGTTTCTTAGGCTCAATGGGCGCTTATAGAGCATTTGGGAGTGTTGTTAGTCAATTTCGTGATCTGAAGGTAAAAAGTGCCGAAAAGTGTTTGTTAGGATCAATGGGCGCTATAGAGCATTTGGGAGTGTTGTTAGTCCATTTCGTGATCTGAAGGTAAAAAGTTCCGAAAAGTGTTTGTTAGGCTCAATGGGCGCTATAGAGCATTTGGGAGTGTTGTTAGTCCATTTCGTGATCTGAAGGTAAATAGTGCCGAAAAGTGTTTGTTAGGCTCAATGGGCGCTATAGACCATTTTGGAGTGTAGTAAGTCCATTTCGTGATCTGACGGTGAATAGTGCCGAAAAGTGTTTGTTATGCTCAATGGGCGCTATAGAGCATTTGGGAGTGTTGTTAGTCCATTTCGTGATCTGAAGGTAAAAAGTGTCGAAAAGTGTTTCTTAGGCTCAATGGGCGCTATAGACCATTTTGGAGTGTTGTAAGTCCATTTCGTGATCTGAAGGTAAAAAGTGCCGAAAAATGTTTGTTAGGCTCAATGGGCGCTATAGAGCATTTGGGAGTGTTGGAAGTCCATTTCGTGATCTGAAGGTAAATAGTGCCAAAAAGTGTTTGTTAGGCTCAATTGGCGCTATAGAGCATTTGGGAGTGTTGTTAGTCAATTACGTGATCTGAAGGTAAAAAGTGCCGAAAAGTGTTTGTTAGGCTCAATTGGCGCTATAGAGCATTTGGGAGTGTTGTTAGTCAATTTCGTGATCTGAAGGTAAAAAGTGCCGAAAAGTGTTTGTTAGGCTCAATGGGCGCTATAGACCATTTTGGAGTGTAGTAAGTCCATTTCGTGATCTGAAGGTAAAAAGTGCCGAAAAGTGTTTGTTAGGCTCAATGGGCGCTATAGAGCATTTGGGAGTGTTGTTAGTCCATTTCGTGATCTGAAGGTAAAAAGTGCCGAAAAGTGTTTGTTAGGCTCAAGGGGCGCTATAGAGCATTTGGGAGTGTTGTTAGTCCATTTGGTGATCTGAAGGTAAAAAGTGCTGAAAAGTGTTTGTTAGGCTCAATGGGCGCTATAGAGCATTTGGGAGTGTTGTTAGTCCATTTCGTGATCTGAAGGTAAAAAGTGCCGACAAGTGTTTCTTAGGCTCAATGGGCGCTATAGAGCATTTGGGAGTGTTGTTAGTCCATTTCGTGATCTGAAGGTAAAAAGTGCCGAAAAGTGTTTGTTAAGCTCAATGGGCGCTATAGAGCATTTGGGAGTGTTGTTAGTCCATTTCGTGATCTGAAGGTAAAAAGTGCCGAAAAGTGTTTGTTAGGCTCAATGGGCGCTATAGAGCATTTGGGAGTGTTGTTAGTCAATTTTGTGATCTGGAGGTAAAAAGTGCCGAAAAGTGTTTGTTAGGCTCAATGGGCGCTATAGAGCATTTGGGAGTGTTGTTAGTCAATTTCGTGATCTGAAGGTAAAAAGTGCCGAAAAGTGTTTCTTAGGCTCAATGGGCGCTATAGAGCATTTGGGAGTGTTGTTAGTCCATTTCGTGATCTGGAGGTAAAAAGTGCCGAGAAGTGTTTGTTAGGCTCAATGGGCGCTATAGAGCATTTGGGAGTGTTGGAAGTCCATTTCGTGATCTGAAGGTAAATAGTGCCAAAAAGTGTTTGTTAGGCTCAATGGGCGCTATAGCGCATTTGGGAGTGTTGTTAGTCCATTTCGTGATCTGAAGGTAAAAAGTGCCGAAAAGTGTTTGTTAGGCTCAATGGGCGCTATAGAGCATTTGGGAGTGTTGTAAGTCCATTTTGTGATCTGAAGGTAAATAGTGCCGAAAAGTGTTTGTTAGGCTCAATGGGCGCTATAGAGCATTTGGGAGTGTTGTTAGTCAATTTCGTGATCTGAAGGTAAAAAGTGCCGAAAAGTGTTTCTTAGGCTCAATGGGCGCTTATAGAGCATTTGGGAGTGTTGTTAGTCAATTTCGTGATCTGAAGGTAAAAAGTGCCGAAAAGTGTTTGTTAGGCTCAATGGGCGCTATAGAGCATTTGGGAGTGTTGTTAGTCAATTTCGTGATCTGAAGGTAAAAAGTGCCGAAAAGTGTTTGTTAGGATCAATGGGCGCTATAGAGCATTTGGGAGTGTTGTTAGTCCATTTCGTGATCTGAAGGTAAAAAGTTCCGAAAAGTGTTTGTTAGGCTCAATGGGCGCTATAGAGCATTTGGGAGTGTTGTTAGTCCATTTCGTGATCTGAAGGTAAATAGTGCCGAAAAGTGTTTGTTAGGCTCAATGGGCGCTATAGACCATTTTGGAGTGTAGTAAGTCCATTTCGTGATCTGACGGTGAATAGTGCCGAAAAGTGTTTGTTATGCTCAATGGGCGCTATAGAGCATTTGGGAGTGTTGTTAGTCCATTTCGTGATCTGAAGGTAAAAAGTGCCGAAAAGTGTTTGTTAGGCTCAATGGGCGCTATAGAGCATTTGGGAGTGTTGTTAGTCAATTTTGTGATCTGGAGGTAAAAAGTGCCGAAAAGTGTTTGTTAGGCTCAATGGGCGCTATAGAGCATTTGGGAGTGTTGTTAGTCAATTTCGTGATCTGAAGGTAAAAAGTGCCGAAAAGTGTTTCTTAGGCTCAATGGGCGCTATAGAGCATTTGGGAGTGTTGGAAGTCCATTTCGTGATCTGAAGGTAAATAGTGCCAAAAAGTGTTTGTTAGGCTCAATGGGCGCTATAGCGCATTTGGGAGTGTTGTTAGTCCATTTCGTGATCTGAAGGTAAAAAGTGCCGAAAAGTGTTTGTTAGGCTCAATGGGCGCTATAGAGCATTTGGGAGTGTTGTAAGTCCATTTTGTGATCTGAAGGTAAATAGTGCCGAAAAGTGTTTGTTAGGCTCAATGGGCGCTATAGAGCATTTGGGAGTGTTGTTAGTCAATTTCGTGATCTGAAGGTAAAAAGTGCCGAAAAGTGTTTCTTAGGCTCAATGGGCGCTTATAGAGCATTTGGGAGTGTTGTTAGTCAATTTCGTGATCTGAAGGTAAAAAGTGCCGAAAAGTGTTTGTTAGGCTCAATGGGCGCTATAGAGCATTTGGGAGTGTTGTTAGTCAATTTCGTGATCTGAAGGTAAAAAGTGCCGAAAAGTGTTTGTTAGGATCAATGGGCGCTATAGAGCATTTGGGAGTGTTGTAAGTCCATTTTGTGATCTGAAGGTAAATAGTGCCGAAAAGTGTTTGTTAGGCTCAATGGGCGCTATAGAGCATTTGGGAGTGTTGTTAGTCAATTTCGTGATCTGAAGGTAAAAAGTGCCGAAAAGTGTTTCTTAGGCTCAATGGGCGCTTATAGAGCATTTGGGAGTGTTGTTAGTCAATTTCGTGATCTGAAGGTAAAAAGTGCCGAAAAGTGTTTGTTAGGATCAATGGGCGCTATAGAGCATTTGGGAGTGTTGTTAGTCCATTTCGTGATCTGAAGGTAAAAAGTGCCGAAAAGTGTTTGTTAGGCTCAATGGGCGCTATAGAGCATTTGGGAGTGTTGTTAGTCCATTTCGTGATCTGAAGGTAAATAGTGCCGAAAAGTGTTTGTTAGGCTCAATGGGCGCTATAGACCATTTTGGAGTGTAGTAAGTCCATTTCGTGATCTGACGGTGAATAGTGCCGAAAAGTGTTTGTTATGCTCAATGGGCGCTATAGAGCATTTGGGAGTGTTGTTAGTCCATTTCGTGATCTGAAGGTAAAAAGTGTCGAAAAGTGTTTCTTAGGCTCAATGGGCGCTATAGACCATTTTGGAGTGTTGTAAGTCCATTTCGTGATCTGAAGGTAAAAAGTGCCGAAAAATGTTTGTTAGGCTCAATGGGCGCTATAGAGCATTTGGGAGTGTTGGAAGTCCATTTCGTGATCTGAAGGTAAATAGTGCCAAAAAGTGTTTGTTAGGCTCAATTGGCGCTATAGAGCATTTGGGAGTGTTGTTAGTCAATTACGTGATCTGAAGGTAAAAAGTGCCGAAAAGTGTTTGTTAGGCTCAATTGGCGCTATAGAGCATTTGGGAGTGTTGTTAGTCAATTTCGTGATCTGAAGGTAAAAAGTGCCGAAAAGTGTTTGTTAGGCTCAATGGGCGCTATAGACCATTTTGGAGTGTAGTAAGTCCATTTCGTGATCTGAAGGTAAAAAGTGCCGAAAAGTGTTTGTTAGGCTCAATGGGCGCTATAGAGCATTTGGGAGTGTTGTTAGTCCATTTCGTGATCTGAAGGTAAAAAGTGCCGAAAAGTGTTTGTTAGGCTCAAGGGGCGCTATAGAGCATTTGGGAGTGTTGTTAGTCCATTTGGTGATCTGAAGGTAAAAAGTGCTGAAAAGTGTTTGTTAGGCTCAATGGGCGCTATAGAGCATTTGGGAGTGTTGTTAGTCCATTTCGTGATCTGAAGGTAAAAAGTGCCGACAAGTGTTTCTTAGGCTGAATGGGCGCTATAGAGCATTTGGGAGTGTTGTTAGTCCATTTCGTGATCTGAAGGTAAAAAGTGCCGAAAAGTGTTTGTTAAGCTCAATGGGCGCTATAGAGCATTTGGGAGTGTTGTTAGTCCATTTCGTGATCTGAAGGTAAAAAGTGCCGAAAAGTGTTTGTTAGGCTCAATGGGCGCTATAGAGCATTTGGGAGTGTTGTTAGTCAATTTCGTGATCTGAAGGTAAAAAGTGCCGAAAAGTGTTTCTTAGGCTCAATGGGCGCTATAGAGCATTTGGGAGTGTTGTTAGTCCATTTCGTGATCTGGAGGTAAAAAGTGCCGAGAAGTGTTTGTTAGGCTCAATGGGCGCTATAGAGCATTTGGGAGTGTTGGAAGTCCATTTCGTGATCTGAAGGTAAATAGTGCCGAAAAGTGTTTGTTAGGCTCAATGGGCGCTATAGAGCATTTGGGAGTGTTGTTAGTCAATTTCGTGATCTGAAGGTAAAAAGTGCCGAAAAGTGTTTCTTAGGCTCAATGGGCGCTTATAGAGCATTTGGGAGTGTTGTTAGTCAATTTCGTGATCTGAAGGTAAAAAGTGCCGAAAAGTGTTTGTTAGGCTCAATGGGCGCTATAGAGCATTTGGGAGTGTTGTTAGTCAATTTCGTGATCTGAAGGTAAAAAGTGCCGAAAAGTGTTTGTTAGGATCAATGGGCGCTATAGAGCATTTGGGAGTGTTGTTAGTCCATTTCGTGATCTGAAGGTAAAAAGTTCCGAAAAGTGTTTGTTAGGCTCAATGGGCGCTATAGAGCATTTGGGAGTGTTGTTAGTCCATTTCGTGATCTGAAGGTAAATAGTGCCGAAAAGTGTTTGTTAGGCTCAATGGGCGCTATAGACCATTTTGGAGTGTAGTAAGTCCATTTCGTGATCTGACGGTGAATAGTGCCGAAAAGTGTTTGTTATGCTCAATGGGCGCTATAGACCATTTTGAAGTGTTGTAAGTCCATTTCGTGATCTGAAGGTAAATAGTGCCGAAAAGTGTTTGTTAGGCTCAATGGGCGCTATAGACCATTTTGAAGTGTTGTAAGTGCATTTCGTGATCTGAAGGTAAATAGTGCCGAAAAGTGTTTGTTAGGCTCAATGGGCGCTATAGAGCATTTGGGAGTGTTGTTAGTCCATTTCGTGATCTGAAGGTAAAAAGTGCCGAAAAGTGTTTGTTAGGCTCAAGGGGCGCTATAGAGCATTTGGGAGTGTTGTTAGTCCATTTGGTGATCTGAAGGTAAAAAGTGCTGAAAAGTGTTTGTTAGGCTCAATGGGCGCTATAGAGCATTTGGGAGTGTTGTTAGTCCATTTCGTGATCTGAAGGTAAAAAGTGCCGACAAGTGTTTCTTAGGCTCAATGGGCGCTATAGAGCATTTGGGAGTGTTGTTAGTCCATTTCGTGATCTGAAGGTAAAAAGTGCCGAAAAGTGTTTGTTAAGCTCAATGGGCGCTATAGAGCATTTGGGAGTGTTGTTAGTCCGTTTCGTGATCTGAAGGTAAAAAGTGCCAAAAAGTGTTTGTTAGGCTCAATGGGCGCTATAGAGCATTTGGGAGTGTTGTTAGTCAATTTTGTGATCTGGAGGTAAAAAGTGCCGAAAAGTGTTTGTTAGGCTCAATGGGCGCTATAGAGCATTTGGGAGTGTTGTTAGTCAATTTCGTGATCTGAAGGTAAAAAGTGCCGAAAAGTGTTTCTTAGGCTCAATGGGCGCTATAGAGCATTTGGGAGTGTTGTTAGTCCATTTCGTGATCTGGAGGTAAAAAGTGCCGAGAAGTGTTTGTTAGGCTCAATGGGCGCTATAGAGCATTTGGGAGTGTTGGAAGTCCATTTCGTGATCTGAAGGTAAATAGTGCCAAAAAGTGTTTGTTAGGCTCAATGGGCGCTATAGCGCATTTGGGAGTGTTGTTAGTCCATTTCGTGATCTGAAGGTAAAAAGTGCCGAAAAGTGTTTGTTAGGCTCAATGGGCGCTATAGAGCATTTGGGAGTGTTGTAAGTCCATTTTGTGATCTGAAGGTAAATAGTGCCGAAAAGTGTTTGTTAGGCTCAATGGGCGCTATAGAGCATTTGGGAGTGTTGTTAGTCAATTTCGTGATCTGAAGGTAAAAAGTGCCGAAAAGTGTTTCTTAGGCTCAATGGGCGCTTATAGAGCATTTGGGAGTGTTGTTAGTCAATTTCGTGATCTGAAGGTAAAAAGTGCCGAAAAGTGTTTGTTAGGCTCAATGGGCGCTATAGAGCATTTGGGAGTGTTGTTAGTCAATTTCGTGATCTGAAGGTAAAAAGTGCCGAAAAGTGTTTGTTAGGATCAATGGGCGCTATAGAGCATTTGGGAGTGTTGTTAGTCCATTTCGTGATCTGAAGGTAAAAAGTTCCGAAAAGTGTTTGTTAGGCTCAATGGGCGCTATAGAGCATTTGGAAGTGTTGTTAGTCCATTTCGTGATCTGAAGGTAAAAAGTGCCGAAAAGTGTTTCTTAGGCTCAATGGGCGCTATAGACCATTTTGGAGTGTAGTAAGTCCATTTCGTGATCTGACGGTGAATAGTGCCGAAAAGTGTTTGTTATGCTCAATGGGCGCTATAGAGCATTTGGGAGTGTTGTTAGTCCATTTCGTGATCTGAAGGTAAAAAGTGTCGAAAAGTGTTTCTTAGGCTCAATGGGCGCTATAGACCATTTTGGAGTGTTGTAAGTCCATTTCGTGATCTGAAGGTAAATAGTGCCAAAAAGTGTTTGTTAGGCTCAATGGGCGCTATAGACCTTTTGGGAGTGTTGTAAGTCAATTTCGTGATCTGAAGGTAAAAAGTGCCGAAAAGTGTTTGTTAGGCTCAATGGGCGCTATAGAGCATTTGGGAGTGTTGTAAGTCAATTTCGTGATCTGAAGCTAAAAAGTGCCGAAAAGTGTTTGTTAGGCTCAATGGGCGCTATAGACCATTTTGAAGTGTTGTAAGTCCATTTCGTGATCTGAAGGTAAATAGTGCCGAAAAGTGTTTGTTAGGCTCAATGGGCGCTATAGACCATTTTGAAGTGTTGTAAGTGCATTTCGTGATCTGAAGGTAAATAGTGCCGAAAAGTGTTTGTTAGGCTCAATGGGCGCTATAGAGCATTTGGGAGTGTTGTTAGTCCATTTCGTGATCTGAAGGTAAAAAGTGCCGAAAAGTGTTTGTTAGGCTCAAGGGGCGCTATAGAGCATTTGGGAGTGTTGTTAGTCCATTTGGTGATCTGAAGGTAAAAAGTGCTGAAAAGTGTTTGTTAGGCTCAATGGGCGCTATAGAGCATTTGGGAGTGTTGTTAGTCCATTTCGTGATCTGAAGGTAAAAAGTGCCGACAAGTGTTTCTTAGGCTCAATGGGCGCTATAGAGCATTTGGGAGTGTTGTTAGTCCATTTCGTGATCTGAAGGTAAAAAGTGCCGAAAAGTGTTTGTTAAGCTCAATGGGCGCTATAGAGCATTTGGGAGTGTTGTTAGTCCGTTTCGTGATCTGAAGGTAAAAAGTGCCGAAAAGTGTTTGTTAGGCTCAATGGGCGCTATAGAGCATTTGGGAGTGTTGTTAGTCAATTTTGTGATCTGGAGGTAAAAAGTGCCGAAAAGTGTTTGTTAGGCTCAATGGGCGCTATAGAGCATTTGGGAGTGTTGTTAGTCAATTTCGTGATCTGAAGGTAAAAAGTGCCGAAAAGTGTTTCTTAGGCTCAATGGGCGCTATAGAGCATTTGGGAGTGTTGTTAGTCCATTTCGTGATCTGGAGGTAAAAAGTGCCGAGAAGTGTTTGTTAGGCTCAATGGGCGCTATAGAGCATTTGGGAGTGTTGGAAGTCCATTTCGTGATCTGAAGGTAAATAGTGCCAAAAAGTGTTTGTTAGGCTCAATGGGCGCTATAGCGCATTTGGGAGTGTTGTTAGTCCATTTCGTGATCTGAAGGTAAAAAGTGCCGAAAAGTGTTTGTTAGGCTCAATGGGCGCTATAGAGCATTTGGGAGTGTTGTAAGTCCATTTTGTGATCTGAAGGTAAATAGTGCCGAAAAGTGTTTGTTAGGCTCAATGGGCGCTATAGAGCATTTGGGAGTGTTGTTAGTCAATTTCGTGATCTGAAGGTAAAAAGTGCCGAAAAGTGTTTCTTAGGCTCAATGGGCGCTTATAGAGCATTTGGGAGTGTTGTTAGTCAATTTCGTGATCTGAAGGTAAAAAGTGCCGAAAAGTGTTTGTTAGGCTCAATGGGCGCTATAGAGCATTTGGGAGTGTTGTTAGTCAATTTCGTGATCTGAAGGTAAAAAGTGCCGAAAAGTGTTTGTTAGGATCAATGGGCGCTATAGAGCATTTGGGAGTGTTGTTAGTCCATTTCGTGATCTGAAGGTAAAAAGTTCCGAAAAGTGTTTGTTAGGCTCAATGGGCGCTATAGAGCATTTGGAAGTGTTGTTAGTCCATTTCGTGATCTGAAGGTAAAAAGTGCCGAAAAGTGTTTCTTAGGCTCAATGGGCGCTATAGACCATTTGGGAGTGTTGTAAGTCCATTTTGTGATCTGAAGGTAAATAGTACCGAAAAGTGTTTGTTAGGCTCAATGGGCGCTATAGAGCATTTGGGAGTGTTGTTAGTCCATTTCGTGATCTGAAGGTAAAAAGTGCCGACAAGTGTTTCTTAGGCTCAATGGGCGCTATAGAGCATTTGGGAGTGTTGTTAGTCCATTTCGTGATCTGAAGGTAAAAAGTGCCGAAAAGTGTTTGTTAAGCTCAATGGGCGCTATAGAGCATTTGGGAGTGTTGTTAGTCCGTTTCGTGATCTGAAGGTAAAAAGTGCCGAAAAGTGTTTGTTAGGCTCAATGGGCGCTATAGAGCATTTGGGAGTGTTGTTAGTCAATTTTGTGATCTGGAGGTAAAAAGTGCCGAAAAGTGTTTGTTAGGCTCAATGGGCGCTATAGAGCATTTGGGAGTGTTGTTAGTCAATTTCGTGATCTGAAGGTAAAAAGTGCCGAAAAGTGTTTCTTAGGCTCAATGGGCGCTATAGAGCATTTGGGAGTGTTGTTAGTCCATTTCGTGATCTGGAGGTAAAAAGTGCCGAGAAGTGTTTGTTAGGCTCAATGGGCGCTATAGAGCATTTGGGAGTGTTGGAAGTCCATTTCGTGATCTGAAGGTAAATAGTGCCAAAAAGTGTTTGTTAGGCTCAATGGGCGCTATAGCGCATTTGGGAGTGTTGTTAGTCCATTTCGTGATCTGAAGGTAAAAAGTGCCGAAAAGTGTTTGTTAGGCTCAATGGGCGCTATAGAGCATTTGGGAGTGTTGTAAGTCCATTTTGTGATCTGAAGGTAAATAGTGCCGAAAAGTGTTTGTTAGGCTCAATGGGCGCTATAGAGCATTTGGGAGTGTTGTTAGTCAATTTCGTGATCTGAAGGTAAAAAGTGCCGAAAAGTGTTTCTTAGGCTCAATGGGCGCTTATAGAGCATTTGGGAGTGTTGTTAGTCAATTTCGTGATCTGAAGGTAAAAAGTGCCGAAAAGTGTTTGTTAGGCTCAATGGGCGCTATAGAGCATTTGGGAGTGTTGTTAGTCAATTTCGTGATCTGAAGGTAAAAAGTGCCGAAAAGTGTTTGTTAGGATCAATGGGCGCTATAGAGCATTTGGGAGTGTTGTTAGTCCATTTCGTGATCTGAAGGTAAAAAGTTCCGAAAAGTGTTTGTTAGGCTCAATGGGCGCTATAGAGCATTTGGAAGTGTTGTTAGTCCATTTCGTGATCTGAAGGTAAAAAGTGCCGAAAAGTGTTTCTTAGGCTCAATGGGCGCTATAGACGATTTGGGAGTGTTGTAAGTCCATTTTGTGATCTGAAGGTAAATAGTACCGAAAAGTGTTTGTTAGGCTCAATGGGCGCTATAGAGCATTTGGGAGTGTTGTTAGTCAATTTCGTGATCTGAAGGTAAAAAGTGCCGAAAAGTGTTTCTTAGGCTCAATGGGCGCTTATAGAGCATTTGGGAGTGTTGTTAGTCAATTTCGTGATCTGAAGGTAAAAAGTGCCGAAAAGTGTTTGTTAGGCTCAATGGGCGCTATAGAGCATTTGGGAGTGTTGTAAGTCCATTTTGTGATCTGAAGGTAAATAGTGCCGAAAAGTGTTTGTTAGGCTCAATGGGCGCTATAGAGCATTTGGGAGTGTTGTTAGTCAATTTCGTGATCTGAAGGTAAAAAGTGCCGAAAAGTGTTTCTTAGGCTCAATGGGCGCTTATAGAGCATTTGGGAGTGTTGTTAGTCAATTTCGTGATCTGAAGGTAAAAAGTGCCGAAAAGTGTTTGTTAGGCTCAATGGGCGCTATAGAGCATTTGGGAGTGTTGTTAGTCAATTTCGTGATCTGAAGGTAAAAAGTGCCGAAAAGTGTTTGTTAGGATCAATGGGCGCTATAGAGCATTTGGGAGTGTTGTTAGTCCATTTCGTGATCTGAAGGTAAAAAGTTCCGAAAAGTGTTTGTTAGGCTCAATGGGCGCTATAGAGCATTTGGAAGTGTTGTTAGTCCATTTCGTGATCTGAAGGTAAAAAGTGCCGAAAAGTGTTTCTTAGGCTCAATGGGCGCTATAGACCATTTTGGAGTGTAGTAAGTCCATTTCGTGATCTGACGGTGAATAGTGCCGAAAAGTGTTTGTTATGCTCAATGGGCGCTATAGAGCATTTGGGAGTGTTGTTAGTCCATTTCGTGATCTGAAGGTAAAAAGTGTCGAAAAGTGTTTCTTAGGCTCAATGGGCGCTATAGACCATTTTGGAGTGTTGTAAGTCCATTTCGTGATCTGAAGGTAAATAGTGCCAAAAAGTGTTTGTTAGGCTCAATGGGCGCTATAGACCTTTTGGGAGTGTTGTAAGTCAATTTCGTGATCTGAAGGTAAAAAGTGCCGAAAAGTGTTTGTTAGGCTCAATGGGCGCTATAGAGCATTTGGGAGTGTTGTAAGTCAATTTCGTGATCTGAAGCTAAAAAGTGCCGAAAAGTGTTTGTTAGGCTCAATGGGCGCTATAGACCATTTTGAAGTGTTGTAAGTCCATTTCGTGATCTGAAGGTAAATAGTGCCGAAAAGTGTTTGTTAGGCTCAATGGGCGCTATAGACCATTTTGAAGTGTTGTAAGTGCATTTCGTGATCTGAAGGTAAATAGTGCCGAAAAGTGTTTGTTAGGCTCAATGGGCGCTATAGAGCATTTGGGAGTGTTGTTAGTCCATTTCGTGATCTGAAGGTAAAAAGTGCCGAAAAGTGTTTGTTAGGCTCAAGGGGCGCTATAGAGCATTTGGGAGTGTTGTTAGTCCATTTGGTGATCTGAAGGTAAAAAGTGCTGAAAAGTGTTTGTTAGGCTCAATGGGCGCTATAGAGCATTTGGGAGTGTTGTTAGTCCATTTCGTGATCTGAAGGTAAAAAGTGCCGACAAGTGTTTCTTAGGCTCAATGGGCGCTATAGAGCATTTGGGAGTGTTGTTAGTCCATTTCGTGATCTGAAGGTAAAAAGTGCCGAAAAGTGTTTGTTAAGCTCAATGGGCGCTATAGAGCATTTGGGAGTGTTGTTAGTCCGTTTCGTGATCTGAAGGTAAAAAGTGCCGAAAAGTGTTTGTTAGGCTCAATGGGCGCTATAGAGCATTTGGGAGTGTTGTTAGTCAATTTTGTGATCTGGAGGTAAAAAGTGCCGAAAAGTGTTTGTTAGGCTCAATGGGCGCTATAGAGCATTTGGGAGTGTTGTTAGTCAATTTCGTGATCTGAAGGTAAAAAGTGCCGAAAAGTGTTTCTTAGGCTCAATGGGCGCTATAGAGCATTTGGGAGTGTTGTTAGTCCATTTCGTGATCTGGAGGTAAAAAGTGCCGAGAAGTGTTTGTTAGGCTCAATGGGCGCTATAGAGCATTTGGGAGTGTTGGAAGTCCATTTCGTGATCTGAAGGTAAATAGTGCCAAAAAGTGTTTGTTAGGCTCAATGGGCGCTATAGCGCATTTGGGAGTGTTGTTAGTCCATTTCGTGATCTGAAGGTAAAAAGTGCCGAAAAGTGTTTGTTAGGCTCAATGGGCGCTATAGAGCATTTGGGAGTGTTGTAAGTCCATTTTGTGATCTGAAGGTAAATAGTGCCGAAAAGTGTTTGTTAGGCTCAATGGGCGCTATAGAGCATTTGGGAGTGTTGTTAGTCAATTTCGTGATCTGAAGGTAAAAAGTGCCGAAAAGTGTTTCTTAGGCTCAATGGGCGCTTATAGAGCATTTGGGAGTGTTGTTAGTCAATTTCGTGATCTGAAGGTAAAAAGTGCCGAAAAGTGTTTGTTAGGCTCAATGGGCGCTATAGAGCATTTGGGAGTGTTGTTAGTCAATTTCGTGATCTGAAGGTAAAAAGTGCCGAAAAGTGTTTGTTAGGATCAATGGGCGCTATAGAGCATTTGGGAGTGTTGTTAGTCCATTTCGTGATCTGAAGGTAAAAAGTTCCGAAAAGTGTTTGTTAGGCTCAATGGGCGCTATAGAGCATTTGGAAGTGTTGTTAGTCCATTTCGTGATCTGAAGGTAAAAAGTGCCGAAAAGTGTTTCTTAGGCTCAATGGGCGCTATAGACCATTTGGGAGTGTTGTAAGTCCATTTTGTGATCTGAAGGTAAATAGTACCGAAAAGTGTTTGTTAGGCTCAATGGGCGCTATAGAGCATTTGGGAGTGTTGTTAGTCCATTTCGTGATCTGAAGGTAAAAAGTGCCGACAAGTGTTTCTTAGGCTCAATGGGCGCTATAGAGCATTTGGGAGTGTTGTTAGTCCATTTCGTGATCTGAAGGTAAAAGTGCCGAAAAGTGTTTGTTAAGCTCAATGGGCGCTATAGAGCATTTGGGAGTGTTGTTAGTCCGATTTCGTGATCTGAAGGTAAAAAGTGCCGAAAAGTGTTTGTTAGGCTCAATGGGCGCTATAGAGCATTTGGGAGTGTTGTTAGTCAATTTTGTGATCTGGAGGTAAAAAGTGCCGAAAAGTGTTTGTTAGGCTCAATGGGCGCTATAGAGCATTTGGGAGTGTTGTTAGTCAATTTCGTGATCTGAAGGTAAAAAGTGCCGAAAAGTGTTTCTTAGGCTCAATGGGCGCTATAGAGCATTTGGGAGTGTTGTTAGTCCATTTCGTGATCTGGAGGTAAAAAGTGCCGAGAAGTGTTTGTTAGGCTCAATGGGCGCTATAGAGCATTTGGGAGTGTTGGAAGTCCATTTCGTGATCTGAAGGTAAATAGTGCCAAAAAGTGTTTGTTAGGCTCAATGGGCGCTATAGCGCATTTGGGAGTGTTGTTAGTCCATTTCGTGATCTGAAGGTAAAAAGTGCCGAAAAGTGTTTGTTAGGCTCAATGGGCGCTATAGAGCATTTGGGAGTGTTGTAAGTCCATTTTGTGATCTGAAGGTAAATAGTGCCGAAAAGTGTTTGTTAGGCTCAATGGGCGCTATAGAGCATTTGGGAGTGTTGTTAGTCAATTTCGTGATCTGAAGGTAAAAAGTGCCGAAAAGTGTTTCTTAGGCTCAATGGGCGCTTATAGAGCATTTGGGAGTGTTGTTAGTCAATTTCGTGATCTGAAGGTAAAAAGTGCCGAAAAGTGTTTGTTAGGCTCAATGGGCGCTATAGAGCATTTGGGAGTGTTGTTAGTCAATTTCGTGATCTGAAGGTAAAAAGTGCCGAAAAGTGTTTGTTAGGATCAATGGGCGCTATAGAGCATTTGGGAGTGTTGTTAGTCCATTTCGTGATCTGAAGGTAAAAAGTTCCGAAAAGTGTTTGTTAGGCTCAATGGGCGCTATAGAGCATTTGGAAGTGTTGTTAGTCCATTTCGTGATCTGAAGGTAAAAAGTGCCGAAAAGTGTTTCTTAGGCTCAATGGGCGCTATAGACGATTTGGGAGTGTTGTAAGTCCATTTTGTGATCTGAAGGTAAATAGTACCGAAAAGTGTTTGTTAGGCTCAATGGGCGCTATAGAGCATTTGGGAGTGTTGTTAGTCAATTTCGTGATCTGAAGGTAAAAAGTGCCGAAAAGTGTTTCTTAGGCTCAATGGGCGCTTATAGAGCATTTGGGAGTGTTGTTAGTCAATTTCGTGATCTGAAGGTAAAAAGTGCCGAAAAGTGTTTGTTAGGCTCAATGGGCGCTATAGAGCATTTGGGAGTGTTGTAAGTCCATTTTGTGATCTGAAGGTAAATAGTGCCGAAAAGTGTTTGTTAGGCTCAATGGGCGCTATAGAGCATTTGGGAGTGTTGTTAGTCAATTTCGTGATCTGAAGGTAAAAAGTGCCGAAAAGTGTTTCTTAGGCTCAATGGGCGCTATAGAGCATTTGGGAGTGTTGTTAGTCAATTTCGTGATCTGAAGGTAAAAAGTGCCGAAAAGTGTTTCTTAGGCTCAATGGGCGCTATAGACCATTTTGGAGTGTTGTAAGTCCATTTCGTGATCTAAATAGTGCCAAAAAGTGTTTGTTAGGCTCAATGGGCGCTATAGACCATTTGGGAGTGTTGTAAGTCAATTTCGTGATCTGAAGGTAAAAAGTGCCGAAAAATGTTTGTTAGGCTCAATGGGCGCTATAGAGCATTTGGGAGTGTTGGAAGTCCATTTCGTGATCTGAAGGTAAATAGTGCCAAAAAGTGTTTGTTAGGCTCAATGGGCGCTATAACGCATTTGGGAGTGTTGTTAGTCCATTTCGTGATCTGAAGGTAAAAAGTGCCGAAAAGTGTTTGTTAAGCTCAATGGGCTCTATAGAGCATTTGGGAGTGTTGTTAGTCAACTTTGTGATCTGAAGGTAAAAAGTGCCGAAAAGTGTTTCTTAGGCTCAATGGGCGCTATAGAGCATTTGGGAGTGTTGTTAGTCTATTTCGTGATCTGAAGGTAAATAGTGCCGAAAAGTGTTTGTTAGGCTCAATGGGCGCTATAGACCATTTTGGAGTGTAGTAAGTCCATTTCGTGATCTGACGGTTAATAGTGCCGAAAAGTGTTTTTTATGCTCAATGGGCGCTATAGACCATTTGGGAGTGTTGTTAGTCAATTTCGTGATCTGAAGGTAAAAAGTGCCGAAAAGTGTTTGTTAGGCTCAATGGGCGCTATAGAGCATTTGGGAGTGTTGTAAGTCCATTTTGTGATCTGAAGGTAAATAGTGCCGAAAAGTGTTTGTTAGGCTCAATGGGCGCTATAGAGCATTTGGGAGTGTTGTTAGTCAATTTCGTGATCTGAAGGTAAAAAGTGCCGAAAAGTGTTTCTTAGGCTCAATGGGCGCTTATAGAGCATTTGGGAGTGTTGTTAGTCAATTTCGTGATCTGAAGGTAAAAAGTGCCGAAAAGTGTTTGTTAGGCTCAATGGGCGCTATAGAGCATTTGGGAGTGTTGTTAGTCAATTTCGTGATCTGAAGGTAAAAAGTGCCGAAAAGTGTTTGTTAGGATCAATGGGCGCTATAGAGCATTTGGGAGTGTTGTTAGTCCATTTCGTGATCTGAAGGTAAAAAGTTCCGAAAAGTGTTTGTTAGGCTCAATGGGCGCTATAGAGCATTTGGAAGTGTTGTTAGTCCATTTCGTGATCTGAAGGTAAAAAGTGCCGAAAAGTGTTTCTTAGGCTCAATGGGCGCTATAGACCATTTGGGAGTGTTGTAAGTCCATTTTGTGATCTGAAGGTAAATAGTACCGAAAAGTGTTTGTTAGGCTCAATGGGCGCTATAGAGCATTTGGGAGTGTTGTTAGTCCATTTCGTGATCTGAAGGTAAAAAGTGCCGACAAGTGTTTCTTAGGCTCAATGGGCGCTATAGAGCATTTGGGAGTGTTGTTAGTCCATTTCGTGATCTGAAGGTAAAAAGTGCCGAAAAGTGTTTGTTAAGCTCAATGGGCGCTATAGAGCATTTGGGAGTGTTGTTAGTCCGTTTCGTGATCTGAAGGTAAAAAGTGCCGAAAAGTGTTTGTTAGGCTCAATGGGCGCTATAGAGCATTTGGGAGTGTTGTTAGTCAATTTTGTGATCTGGAGGTAAAAAGTGCCGAAAAGTGTTTGTTAGGCTCAATGGGCGCTATAGAGCATTTGGGAGTGTTGTTAGTCAATTTCGTGATCTGAAGGTAAAAAGTGCCGAAAAGTGTTTCTTAGGCTCAATGGGCGCTATAGAGCATTTGGGAGTGTTGTTAGTCCATTTCGTGATCTGGAGGTAAAAAGTGCCGAGAAGTGTTTGTTAGGCTCAATGGGCGCTATAGAGCATTTGGGAGTGTTGGAAGTCCATTTCGTGATCTGAAGGTAAATAGTGCCAAAAAGTGTTTGTTAGGCTCAATGGGCGCTATAGCGCATTTGGGAGTGTTGTTAGTCCATTTCGTGATCTGAAGGTAAAAAGTGCCGAAAAGTGTTTGTTAGGCTCAATGGGCGCTATAGAGCATTTGGGAGTGTTGTAAGTCCATTTTGTGATCTGAAGGTAAATAGTGCCGAAAAGTGTTTGTTAGGCTCAATGGGCGCTATAGAGCATTTGGGAGTGTTGTTAGTCAATTTCGTGATCTGAAGGTAAAAAGTGCCGAAAAGTGTTTCTTAGGCTCAATGGGCGCTTATAGAGCATTTGGGAGTGTTGTTAGTCAATTTCGTGATCTGAAGGTAAAAAGTGCCGAAAAGTGTTTGTTAGGCTCAATGGGCGCTATAGAGCATTTGGGAGTGTTGTTAGTCAATTTCGTGATCTGAAGGTAAAAAGTGCCGAAAAGTGTTTGTTAGGATCAATGGGCGCTATAGAGCATTTGGGAGTGTTGTTAGTCCATTTCGTGATCTGAAGGTAAAAAGTTCCGAAAAGTGTTTGTTAGGCTCAATGGGCGCTATAGAGCATTTGGAAGTGTTGTTAGTCCATTTCGTGATCTGAAGGTAAAAAGTGCCGAAAAGTGTTTCTTAGGCTCAATGGGCGCTATAGACGATTTGGGAGTGTTGTAAGTCCATTTTGTGATCTGAAGGTAAATAGTACCGAAAAGTGTTTGTTAGGCTCAATGGGCGCTATAGAGCATTTGGGAGTGTTGTTAGTCAATTTCGTGATCTGAAGGTAAAAAGTGCCGAAAAGTGTTTCTTAGGCTCAATGGGCGCTTATAGAGCATTTGGGAGTGTTGTTAGTCAATTTCGTGATCTGAAGGTAAAAAGTGCCGAAAAGTGTTTGTTAGGCTCAATGGGCGCTATAGAGCATTTGGGAGTGTTGTAAGTCCATTTTGTGATCTGAAGGTAAATAGTGCCGAAAAGTGTTTGTTAGGCTCAATGGGCGCTATAGAGCATTTGGGAGTGTTGTTAGTCAATTTCGTGATCTGAAGGTAAAAAGTGCCGAAAAGTGTTTCTTAGGCTCAATGGGCGCTATAGAGCATTTGGGAGTGTTGTTAGTCAATTTCGTGATCTGAAGGTAAAAAGTGCCGAAAAGTGTTTCTTAGGCTCAATGGGCGCTATAGACCATTTTGGAGTGTTGTAAGTCCATTTCGTGATCTAAATAGTGCCAAAAAGTGTTTGTTAGGCTCAATGGGCGCTATAGACCATTTGGGAGTGTTGTAAGTCAATTTCGTGATCTGAAGGTAAAAAGTGCCGAAAAATGTTTGTTAGGCTCAATGGGCGCTATAGAGCATTTGGGAGTGTTGGAAGTCCATTTCGTGATCTGAAGGTAAATAGTGCCAAAAAGTGTTTGTTAGGCTCAATGGGCGCTATAACGCATTTGGGAGTGTTGTTAGTCCATTTCGTGATCTGAAGGTAAAAAGTGCCGAAAAGTGTTTGTTAAGCTCAATGGGCTCTATAGAGCATTTGGGAGTGTTGTTAGTCAACTTTGTGATCTGAAGGTAAAAAGTGCCGAAAAGTGTTTCTTAGGCTCAATGGGCGCTATAGAGCATTTGGGAGTGTTGTTAGTCTATTTCGTGATCTGAAGGTAAATAGTGCCGAAAAGTGTTTGTTAGGCTCAATGGGCGCTATAGACCATTTTGGAGTGTAGTAAGTCCATTTCGTGATCTGACGGTTAATAGTGCCGAAAAGTGTTTTTTATGCTCAATGGGCGCTATAGACCATTTGGGAGTGTTGTTAGTCAATTTCGTGATCTGAAGGTAAAAAGTGCCGAAAAGTGTTTCTTAGGCTCAATGGGCGCTATAGAGCATTTGGGAGTGTTGTTAGTCAATTTCGTGATCTGAAGGTAAAAAGTGCCGAAAAGTGTTTGTTAGGCTCAATGGGCGCTATAGAGCATTTGGGAGTGTTGTTAGTCCATTTCGTGATCTGAAGATAAATAGTGCCAGAAAGTGTTTGTTAGACTCAATGGGCGCTATAGCGCATTTGGGAGTGTTGTTAGTCCATTTCGTGATCTGAAGGTAAAAAGTGCCGAAAAGTGTTTGTTAAGCTCAATGGGCGCTATAGAGCATTTGGGAGTGTTGTTAGTCCATTTCGTGATCTGAAGGTAAAAAGTGCCGAAAAGTGTTTGTTAGGCTCAATGGGCGCTATAGAGCATTTGGGAGTGTTGTTAGTCAATTTCGTGATCTGGAGGTAAAAAGTGCCGAGAAGTGTTTCTTAGGCTCAATGGGCGCTATAGACCATTTTGGAGTGTTGTAAGTCCATTTCGTGATCTGAAGGTAAATAGTGCCGAAAAGTGTTTGTTAGGCTCAATGGGCGCTATAGACCATTTTGGAGTGTAGTAAGTCCATTTCGTGATCTGACGGTGAATAGTGCCAAAAAGTGTTTGTTATGCTCAATGGGCGCTATAGACCATTTGGGAGTGTTGTTAGTCAATTTCGTGATCTGAAGGTAAAAAGTGCCGAAAAGTATTTATTAGGCTCAATGGGCGCTATAGAGCATTTGGGAGTGTTGTTAGTCAATTTCGTGATCTGAAGGTAAAAAGTGCCGAAAAGTGTTTCTTAGGCTCAATGGGCGCTATAGAGCATTTGGGAGTGTTGTTTGTCAATTTCGTGATCTGAAGGTAAAAAGTGCCGAAAAGTGTTTCTTAGGCTTAATGGGGCGCTATAGACCATTTTGGAGTGTTGTAAGTCAATTTCGTGATCTGAAGGTAAATAGTGCCAAAAAGTGTTTGTTAGGCTCAATGGGCGCTATAAACCATTTGGGAGTGTTGTAAGTCAATTTCGTGATCTGAAGGTAAATAGTGCCGAAAAGTGTTTGTTAGGCTCAATGGGCGCTATAGAGCATTTGGGAGTGTTGGAAGTCCATTTCGTGATCTGAAGGTAAAAAGTGCCGAAAAGTGTTTGTTAAGCTCAATGGGCGCTATAGAGCATTTGGGAGTGTTGTTAGTCCATTTCGTGATCTGAAGGTAAAAAGTGCCGAAAAGTGTTTGTTAGGCTCAATGGGCGCTATAGAGCATTTGGGAGTGTTGTTAGTCAATTTTGTGATCTGGAGGTAAAAAGTGCCGAAAAGTGTTTGTTAGGCTCAATGGGCGCTATAGAGCATTTGGGAGTGTTGGAAGTCCATTTCGTGATCTGAAGGTAAAAAGTGCCGAAAAATGTTTGTTAGGCTCAATGGGCGCTATAGAGCATTTGGGAGTGTTGGAAGTCCATTTCGTGATCTGAAGGTAAATAGTGCCAAAAAGTGTTTGTTAGGCTCAATGGGCGCTATAACGCATTTGGGAGTGTTGTTAGTCCATTTCGTGATCTGAAGGTAAAAAGTGCCGAAAAGTGTTTGTTAAGCTCAATGGGCGCTATAGAGCATTTGGGAGTGTTGTTAGTCCATTTCGTGATCTGAAGGTAAAAAGTGCCGAAAAGTGTTTGTTAGGCTCAATGGGCGCTATAGAGCATTTGGGAGTGTTGTTAGTCAATTTTGTGATCTGGTGGTAAAAAGTGCCGAAAAGTGTTTGTTAGGCTCAATGGGCGCTATAGAGCATTTGGGAGTGTTGTTAGTCAATTTCGTGATCTGAAGGTAAAAAGTTCCGAAAAGTGTTTTTTAGGCTCAATGGGCGCTATAGAGCATTTGGGAGTGTTGTTAGTCCATTTCGTGATCTGAAGGTAAAAAGTGCCGAAAAGTGTTTGTTAGGCTCAATGGGCGCTATAGAGCATTTGGGAGTGTTGTTAGTCCATTTCGTGATCTGAAGGTAAAAAGTGTCGAAAAGTGTTTGTTAGGCTCAATAGGCGCTATAGACCATTTGGGAGTGTTTGTAAGTCCATTTCGTGATCTGAAGGTAAATAGTGCCGAAAAGTGTTTGTTAGGCTCAATGGGCGCTATAGAGCATTTGGGAGTGTTGTTAGTCAATTTCGTGATCTGGAGGTAAAAAGTGCCGAGAAGTGTTTCTTAGGCTCAATGGGCGCTATAGACCATTTTGGAGTGTTGTAAGTCCATTTCGTGATCTGAAGGTAAATAGTGCCAAAAAGTGTTTGTTAGGCTCAATGGGCGCTATAGCGCATTTGGGAGTGTTGTTAGTCCATTTCGTGATCTGAAGGTAAAAAGTGCCGAAAAGTGTTTGTTAAGCTCAATGGGCGCTATAGAGCATTTGGGAGTGTTGTTAGTCCATTTCGTGATCTGAAGGTAAAAAGTGCCGAAAAGTGTTTGTTAGGCTCAATGGGCGCTATAGAGCATTTGGGAGTGTTGTTAGTCCATTTCGTGATCTGAAGATAAATAGTGCCGAAAAGTGTTTGTTAGGCTCAATGGGCGCTATAGAGCATTTGGGAGTGTTGTTAGTCAATTTCGTGATCTGGAGGTAAAAAGTGCCGAGAAGTGTTTCTTATGCTCAATGGGCGATATAGACCATTTTGGAGTGTTGTAAGTCCATTTCGTGATCTGAAGGTAAATAGTGCCGAAAAGTGTTTGTTAGGCTCAATGGGCGCTATAGACCATTTTGGAGTGTAGTAAGTCCATTTCGTGATCTGACGGTGAATAGTGCCGAAAAGTGTTTGTTATGCTCAATGGGCGCTATAGACCATTTGGGAGTGTTGTTAGTCAATTTCGTGATCTGAAGGTAAAAAGTGCCGAAAAGTGTTTATTAGGCTCAATGGGCGCTATGGAGCATTTGGGAGTGTTGTTAGTCAATTTCGTGATCTGAAGGTAAAAAGTGCCGAAAAGTGTTTCTTAGGCTCAATGGGCGCTATAGAGCATTTGGGAGTGTTGTTAGTCAATTTCGTGATCTGAAGGTAAAAAGTGCCGAAAAGTGTTTCTTAGGCTCAATGGGCGCTATAGACCATTTTGGAGTGTTGTAAGTCAATTTCGTGATCTGAAGGTAAATAGTGCCGAAAAGTGTTTGTTAGGCTCAATGGGCGCTATAGAGCATTTGGGAGTGTTGTTAGTCAATGTCGTGATCTGGATGTAAAAAGTGCCGAGAAGTGTTTCTTAGGCTCAATGGGCGCTATAGACCATTTTGGAGTGTTGTAAGTCCATTTCGTGATCTGAAGGTAAATAGTGCCAAAAAGTGTTTTTTAGGCTCAATGGGCGCTATAGACCATTTGGGAGTGTTGTAAGTCAATTTCGTGATCTGAAGGTAAATAGTGCCGAAAAGTGTTTGTTAGGCTCAATGGGCGCTATAGAGCATTTGGGAGTGTTGGAAGTCCATTTCGTGATCTGAAGGTAAATAGTGCCAAAAAGTGTTTGTTAGGCTCAATGGGCGCTATAACGCATTTGGGAGTGTTGTTAGTCCATTTCGTGATCTGAAGGTAAAAAGTGCCGAAAAGTGTTTGTTAAGCTCAATGGGCGCTATAGAGCATTTGGGAGTGTTGTTAGTCCATTTCGTGATCTGAAGGTAAAAAGTGCCGAAAAGTGTTTGTTAGGCTCAATGGGCGCTATAGAGCATTTGGGAGTGTTGTTAGTCCATTTCGTGATCTGAAGGTAAAAAGTGCCGAAAAGTGTTTGTTAAGCTCAATGGGCGCTATAGAGCATTTGGGAGTGTTGTTAGTCCATTTCGTGATCTGAAGGTAAAAAGTGCCGAAAAGTGTTTGTTAGGCTCAAAGGGCGCTATAGAGCATTTGGGAGTGTTGTTAGTCAATTTTGTGATCTGGAGGTAAAAAGTGCCGAAAAGTGTTTGTTAGGCTCAATGGGCGCTATAGAGCATTTGGGAGTGTTGTTAGTCAATTTCGTGATCTGAAGGTAAAAAGTGCCGAAAAGTGTTTGTTAGGCTCAATGGGCGCTATAGAGCATTTGGGAGTGTTGTTAGTCCATTTCGTGATCTGAAGGTAAAAAGTGCCGAAAAGTGTTTGTTAGGCTCAATGGGCGCTATAGAGCATTTGGGAGTGTTGTTTGTCCATTTCGTGATCTGAAGGTAAAAAGTGTCGAAAAGTGTTTGTTAGGCTCAATAGGCGCTATAGACCATTTGGGAGTGTTTGTAAGTCCATTTCGTGATCTGAAGGTAAATAGTGCCGAAAAGTGTTTGTTAGGCTCAATGGGCGCTATAGAGCATTTGGGAGTGTTGTTAGTCAATTTCGTGATCTGGAGGTAAAAAGTGCCGAGAAGTGTTTCTTAGGCTCAATGGGCGCTATAGACCATTTTGGAGTGTTGTAAGTCCATTTCGTGATCTGAAGGTAAATAGTGCCAAAAAGTGTTTGTTAGGCTCAATGGGCGCTATAGCGCATTTGGGAGTGTTGTTAGTCCATTTCGTGATCTGAAGGTAAAAAGTGCCGAAAAGTGTTTGTTAAGCTCAATGGGCGCTATAGAGCATTTGGGAGTGTTGTTAGTCCATTTCGTGATCTGAAGGTAAAAAGTGCCGAAAAGTGTTTGTTAGGCTCAATGGGCGCTATAGAGCATTTGGGAGTGTTGTTAGTCCATTTCGTGATCTGAAGATAAATAGTGCCGAAAAGTGTTTGTTAGGCTCAATGGGCGCTATAGAGCATTTGGGAGTGTTGTTAGTCAATTTCGTGATCTGGAGGTAAAAAGTGCCGAGAAGTGTTTCTTATGCTCAATGGGCGATATAGATCATTTTGGAGTGTTGTAAGTCCATTTCGTGATCTGAAGGTAAATAGTGCCGAAAAGTGTTTGTTAGGCTCAATGGGCGCTATAGACCATTTTGGAGTGTAGTAAGTCCATTTCGTGATCTGACGGTGACTAGTGCCGAAAAGTGTTTGTTATGCTCAATGGGCGCTATAGACCATTTGGGAGTGTTGTTAGTCAATTTCGTGATCTGAAGGTAAAAAGTGCCGAAAAGTGTTTATTAGGCTCAATGGGCGCTATGGAGCATTTGGGAGTGTTGTTAGTCAATTTCGTGATCTGAAGGTAAAAAGTGCCGAAAAGTGTTTCTTAGGCTCAATGGGCGCTATAGAGCATTTGGGAGTGTTGTTAGTCAATTTCGTGATCTGAAGGTAAAAAGTGCCGAAAAGTGTTTCTTAGGCTCAATGGGCGCTATAGACCATTTTGGAGTGTTGTAAGTCAATTTCGTGATCTGAAGGTAAATAGTGCCGAAAAGTGTTTGTTAGGCTCAATGGGCGCTATAGAGCATTTGGGAGTGTTGTTAGTCAATGTCGTGATCTGGATGTAAAAAGTGCCGAGAAGTGTTTCTTAGGCTCAATGGGCGCTATAGACCATTTTGGAGTGTTGTAAGTCCATTTCGTGATCTGAAGGTAAATAGTGCCAAAAAGTGTTTGTTAGGCTCAATGGGCGCTATAGACCATTTGGGAGTGTTGTAAGTCAATTTCGTGATCTGAAGGTAAATAGTGCCGAAAAGTGTTTGTTAGGCTCAATGGGCGCTATAGAGCATTTGGGAGTGTTGTTTGTCCATTTCGTGATCTGAAGGTAAAAAGTGTCGAAAAGTGTTTGTTAGGCTCAATAGGCGCTATAGACCATTTGGGAGTGTTTGTAAGTCCATTTCGTGATCTGAAGGTAAATAGTGCCGAAAAGTGTTTGTTAGGCTCAATGGGCGCTATAGAGCATTTGGGAGTGTTGTTAGTCAATTTCGTGATCTGGAGGTAAAAAGTGCCGAGAAGTGTTTCTTAGGCTCAATGGGCGCTATAGACCATTTTGGAGTGTTGTAAGTCCATTTCGTGATCTGAAGGTAAATAGTGCCAAAAAGTGTTTGTTAGGCTCAATGGGCGCTATAGCGCATTTGGGAGTGTTGTTAGTCCATTTCGTGATCTGAAGGTAAAAAGTGCCGAAAAGTGTTTGTTAAGCTCAATGGGCGCTATAGAGCATTTGGGAGTGTTGTTAGTCCATTTCGTGATCTGAAGGTAAAAAGTGCCGAAAAGTGTTTGTTAGGCTCAATGGGCGCTATAGAGCATTTGGGAGTGTTGTTAGTCCATTTCGTGATCTGAAGATAAATAGTGCCGAAAAGTGTTTGTTAGGCTCAATGGGCGCTATAGAGCATTTGGGAGTGTTGTTAGTCAATTTCGTGATCTGGAGGTAAAAAGTGCCGAGAAGTGTTTCTTATGCTCAATGGGCGATATAGACCATTTTGGAGTGTTGTAAGTCCATTTCGTGATCTGAAGGTAAATAGTGCCGAAAAGTGTTTGTTAGGCTCAATGGGCGCTATAGACCATTTTGGGGTGTAGTAAGTCCATTTCGTGATCTGACGGTGACTAGTGCCGAAAAGTGTTTGTTATGCTCAATGGGCGCTATAGACCATTTGGGAGTGTTGTTAGTCAATTTCGTGATCTGAAGGTAAAAAGTGCCGAAAAGTGTTTATTAGGCTCAATGGGCGCTATGGAGCATTTGGGAGTGTTGTTAGTCAATTTCGTGATCTGAAGGTAAAAAGTGCCGAAAAGTGTTTCTTAGGCTCAATGGGCGCTATAGAGCATTTGGGAGTGTTGTTAGTCAATTTCGTGATCTGGAGGTAAAAAGTGCCGAGAAGTGTTTCTTATGCTCAATAGGCGATATAGACCATTTTGGAGTGTTGTAAGTCCATTTCGTGATCTGAAGGTAAATAGTGCCGAAAAGTGTTTGTTAGGCTCAATGGGCGCTATAGACCATTTTGGGGTGTAGTAAGTCCATTTCGTGATCTGACGGTGACTAGTGCCGAAAAGTGTTTGTTATGCTCAATGGGCGCTATAGACCATTTGGGAGTGTTGTTAGTCAATTTCGTGATCTGAAGGTAAAAAGTGCCGAAAAGTGTTTATTAGGCTCAATGGGCGCTATGGAGCATTTGGGAGTGTTGTTAGTCAATTTCGTGATCTGAAGGTAAAAAGTGCCGAAAAGTGTTTCTTAGGCTCAATGGGCGCTATAGAGCATTTGGGAGTGTTGTTAGTCAATTTCGTGATCTGAAGGTAAAAAGTGCCGAAAAGTGTTTCTTAGGCTCAATGGGCGCTATAGACCATTTTGGAGTGTTGTAAGTCAATTTCGTGATCTGAAGGTAAATAGTGCCGAAAAGTGTTTGTTAGGCTCAATGGGCGCTATAGAGCATTTGGGAGTGTTGTTAGTCAATGTCGTGATCTGGATGTAAAAAGTGCCGAGAAGTGTTTCTTATGCTCAATAGGCGATATAGACCATTTTGGAGTGTTGTAAGTCCATTTCGTGATCTGAAGGTAAATAGTGCCGAAAAGTGTTTGTTAGGCTCAATGGGCGCTATAGACCATTTTGGGGTGTAGTAAGTCCATTTCGTGATCTGACGGTGACTAGTGCCGAAAAGTGTTTGTTATGCTCAATGGGCGCTATAGACCATTTGGGAGTGTTGTTAGTCAATTTCGTGATCTGAAGGTAAAAAGTGCCGAAAAGTGTTTATTAGGCTCAATGGGCGCTATGGAGCATTTGGGAGTGTTGTTAGTCAATTTCGTGATCTGAAGGTAAAAAGTGCCGAAAAGTGTTTCTTAGGCTCAATGGGCGCTATAGAGCATTTGGGAGTGTTGTTAGTCAATTTCGTGATCTGAAGGTAAAAAGTGCCGAAAAGTGTTTCTTAGGCTCAATGGGCGCTATAGACCATTTTGGAGTGTTGTAAGTCAATTTCGTGATCTGAAGGTAAATAGTGCCGAAAAGTGTTTGTTAGGCTCAATGGGCGCTATAGAGCATTTGGGAGTGTTGTTAGTCAATGTCGTGATCTGGATGTAAAAAGTGCCGAGAAGTGTTTCTTAGGCTCAATGGGCGCTATAGACCATTTTGGAGTGTTGTAAGTCCATTTCGTGATCTGAAGGTAAATAGTGCCAAAAAGTGTTTGTTAGGCTCAATGGGCGCTATAGACCATTTGGGAGTGTTGTAAGTCAATTTCGTGATCTGAAGGTAAATAGTGCCGAAAAGTGTTTGTTAGGCTCAATGGGCGCTATAGAGCATTTGGGAGTGTTGGAAGTCCATTTCGTGATCTGAAGGTAAATAGTGCCAAAAAGTGTTTGTTAGGCTCAATGGGCGCTATAACGCATTTGGGAGTGTTGTTAGTCCATTTCGTGATCTGAAGGTAAAAAGTGCCGAAAAGTGTTTGTTAAGCTCAATGGGCGCTATAGAGCATTTGGGAGTGTTGTTAGTCCATTTCGTGATCTGAAGGTAAAAAGTGCCGAAAAGTGTTTGTTAGGCTCAATGGGCGCTATAGAGCATTTGGGAGTGTTGTTAGTCCATTTCGTGATCTGAAGGTAAAAAGTGCCGAAAAGTGTTTGTTAAGCTCAATGGGCGCTATAGAGCATTTGGGAGTGTTGTTAGTCCATTTCGTGATCTGAAGGTAAAAAGTGCCGAAAAGTGTTTGTTAGGCTCAATGGGCGCTATAGAGCATTTGGGAGTGTTGTTAGTCAATTTTGTGATCTGGAGGTAAAAAGTGCCGAAAAGTGTTTGTTAGGCTCAATGGGCGCTATAGAGCATTTGGGAGTGTTGTTAGTCAATTTCGTGATCTGAAGGTAAAAAGTGCCGAAAAGTGTTTGTTAGGCTCAATGGGCGCTATAGAGCATTTGGGAGTGTTGTTAGTCCATTTCGTGATCTGAAGGTAAAAAGTGCCGAAAAGTGTTTGTTAGGCTCAATGGGCGCTATAGAGCATTTGGGAGTGTTGTTTGTCCATTTCGTGATCTGAAGGTAAAAAGTGTCGAAAAGTGTTTGTTAGGCTCAATAGGCGCTATAGACCATTTGGGAGTGTTTGTAAGTCCATTTCGTGATCTGAAGGTAAATAGTGCCGAAAAGTGTTTGTTAGGCTCAATGGGCGCTATAGAGCATTTGGGAGTGTTGTTAGTCAATTTCGTGATCTGGAGGTGAAAAGTGCCGAGAAGTGTTTCTTAGGCTCAATGGGCGCTATAGACCATTTTGGAGTGTTGTAAGTCCATTGCGTGATCTGAAGGTAAATAGTGCCAAAAAGTGTTTGTTAGGCTCAATGGGCGCTATAGACCATTTGGGAGTGATGTAAGTCAATTTCGTGATCTGAAGGTAAATAGTGCCGAAAAGTGTTTGTTAGGCTCAATGGGCGCTATAGAGCATTTGGGAGTGTTGGAAGTCCGTTTCGTGATCTGAAGGTAAAAAGTGCCGAAAAATGTTTGTTAGGCTCAATGGGCGCTATAGAGTATTTGGGAGTGTTGGAAGTCCATTTCGTGATCTGAAGATAAATAGTGCCAAAAAGTGTTTGTTAGGCTCAATGGGCGCTATAGCGCATTTGGGAGTGTTGTTAGTCCATTTCGTGATCTGAAGGTAAAAAGTGCCGAAAAGTGTTTGTTAAGCTCAATGGGCGCTATAGAGCATTTGGGAGTGTTGTTAGTCCATTTCATGATCTGAAGGTAAAAAGTGCCGAAAAGTGTTTGTTAGGCTCAATGGGCGCTATAGAGCATTTGGGAGTGTTGTTAGTCAATTTCGTGATCTGGAGGTAAAAAGTGCCGATAAGTTTTTCTTAGGCTTAATGGGCGCTATAGACCATTTTGGAGTGTTGTAAGTCCATTTCGTGATCTGAAGGTCAATAGTGCCGAAAAGTGTTTGTTAGGCTCAATGGGCGCTATAGACCATTTTGGAGTGTAGTAAGTCCATTTCGTGATCTGACGGTGAATAGTGCCGAAAAGTGTTTGTTATGCTCAATGGGCGCTATAGACCATTTGGGAGTGTTGTTAGTCAATTTCGTGATCTGAAGGTAAAAAGTGCCGAAAAGTGTTTATTAGGCTCAATAGGCGCTATAGAGCATTTGGGAGTGTTGTTAGTCAATTTCGTGATCTGAAGGTAAAAAGTGCCGAAAAGTGTTTCTTATGCTCAATGGGCGCTATAGAGCATTTGGGAGTGTTGTTAGTCAATTTCCTGATCTGAAGGTAAAAAGTGCCGAAAAGTGTTTCTTAGGCTCAATGGGCGCTATAGACCATTTTGGAGTGTTGTAAGTCAATTTCGTGATCTGAAGGTAAATAGTGCCGAAAAGTGTTTGTTAGGCTCAATGGGCGCTATAGAGCATTTGGGACTGTTGTTAGTCAATTTCGTGATCTGAAGGTAAATAGTGCCGAAAAGTGTTTCTTAGGCTCAATGGGCGCTATAGACCATTTTGGAGTGTTGTAAGTCCATTTCGTGATCTGAAGGTAAATAGTGCCAAAAAGTGTTTGTTAGGCTCAATGGGAGCTATAGACCATTTGGGAGTGTTGTAAGTCAAGGTCGTGATCTGAAGGTAAAAAGTGCCAAAAAGTGTTTGTTAAGCTCAATGGGCGCTATAGAGCATTTGGGAGTGTTGTTAGTCCATTTCGTGATCTGAAGGTAAAAAGTGCCGAAAAGTGTTTGTTAGGCTCAATGGGCGCTATAGAGCATTTGGGAGTGTTGTTAGTCAATTTTGTGATCTGGAGGTAAAAAGTGCCGAAAAGTGTTTGTTAGGCTCAATGGGCGCTATAGAGCATTTGGGAGTGTTGTTAGTCAATTTCGTGATCTGAAGGTAAAAAGTGCCGAAAAGTGTTTGTTAGGCTCAATGGGCGCTATAGAGCATTTGGGAGTGTTGTTAGTCAATTTAGTGATCTGAAGGTAAAAAGTGCCGAAAAGTGTTTCTTAGGCTCAATGGGCGCTATAGAGCATTTTGGAGTGTTGTAAGTCCATTTCGTGATCTGAAGGTAAATAGTGCCGAAAAGTGTTTGTTAGGCTCAATGGGCGCTATAGACCATTTTGGAGTGTAGTAAGTCCATTTCGTGATCTGACGGTGAATAGTGCCGAAAAGTGTTTGTTATGCTCAATGGGCGCTATAGACCATTTGGGAGTGTTGTTAGTCAATTTCGTGATCTGAAGGTAAAAAGTGCCGAAAAGTGTTTATTAGGCTCAATGGGCGCTATAGAGCATTTGGGAGTGTTGTTAGTCAATTTCGTGATCTGAAGGTAAAAAGTGCCGAAAAGTGTTTCTTAGGCTCAATGGGCGCTATAGAGCATTTGGGAGTGTTGTTAGTCAATTTCCTGATCTGAAGGTAAAAAGTGCCGAAAAGTGTTTCTTAGGCTCAATGGGCGCTATAGAGCATTTGGGAGTGTTGTTAGTCAATTTTGTGATCTGGAGGTAAAAAGTGCCGAAAAGTGTTTGTTAGGCTCAATGGGCGCTATAGAGCATTTGGGAGTGTTGGAAGTCCATTTCGTGATCTGAAGGTAAAAAGTGCCGAAAAATGTTTGTTAGGCTCAATGGGCGCTATAGAGCATTTGGGAGTGTTGGAAGTCAATTTCGTGATCTGAAGGTAAATAGTGCCGAAAAGTGTTTGTTAGGCTCAATGGGCGCTATAGAGCATTTGGGACTGTTGTTAGTCAATTTCGTGATCTGAAGGTAAATAGTGCCGAAAAGTGTTTCTTAGGCTCAATGGGCGCTATAGACCATTTTGGAGTGTTGTAAGTCCATTTCGTGATCTGAAGGTAAATAGTGCCAAAAAGTGTTTGTTAGGCTCAATGGGAGCTATAGACCATTTGGGAGTGTTGTAAGTCAAGGTCGTGATCTGAAGGTAAAAAGTGCCAAAAAGTGTTTGTTAAGCTCAATGGGCGCTATAGAGCATTTGGGAGTGTTGTTAGTCCATTTCGTGATCTGAAGGTAAAAAGTGCCGAAAAGTGTTTGTTAGGCTCAATGGGCGCTATAGAGCATTTGGGAGTGTTGTTAGTCAATTTTGTGATCTGGAGGTAAAAAGTGCCGAAAAGTGTTTGTTAGGCTCAATGGGCGCTATAGACCATTTTGGAGTGTAGTAAGTCCATTTCGTGATCTGACGGTGAATAGTGCCGAAAAGTGTTTGTTATGCTCAATGGGCGCTATAGACCATTTGGGAGTGTTGTTAGTCAATTTCGTGATCTGAAGGTAAAAAGTGCCGAAAAGTGTTTATTAGGCTCAATGGGCGCTATAGAGCATTTGGGAGTGTTGTTAGTCAATTTCGTGATCTGAAGGTAAAAAGTGCCGAAAAGTGTTTCTTAGGCTCAATGGGCGCTATAGAGCATTTGGGAGTGTTGTTAGTCAATTTCCTGATCTGAAGGTAAAAAGTGCCGAAAAGTGTTTCTTAGGCTCAATGGGCGCTATAGAGCATTTGGGAGTGTTGTTAGTCAATTTTGTGATCTGGAGGTAAAAAGTGCCGAAAAGTGTTTGTTAGGCTCAATGGGCGCTATAGAGCATTTGGGAGTGTTGGAAGTCCATTTCGTGATCTGAAGGTAAAAAGTGCCGAAAAATGTTTGTTAGGCTCAATGGGCGCTATAGAGCATTTGGGAGTGTTGGAAGTCAATTTCGTGATCTGAAGGTAAATAGTGCCGAAAAGTGTTTGTTAGGCTCAATGGGCGCTATAGAGCATTTGGGACTGTTGTTAGTCAATTTCGTGATCTGAAGGTAAATAGTGCCGAAAAGTGTTTCTTAGGCTCAATGGGCGCTATAGACCATTTTGGAGTGTTGTAAGTCCATTTCGTGATCTGAAGGTAAATAGTGCCAAAAAGTGTTTGTTAGGCTCAATGGGAGCTATAGACCATTTGGGAGTGTTGTAAGTCAAGGTCGTGATCTGAAGGTAAAAAGTGCCAAAAAGTGTTTGTTAAGCTCAATGGGCGCTATAGAGCATTTGGGAGTGTTGTTAGTCCATTTCGTGATCTGAAGGTAAAAAGTGCCGAAAAGTGTTTGTTAGGCTCAATGGGCGCTATAGAGCATTTGGGAGTGTTGTTAGTCAATTTTGTGATCTGGAGGTAAAAAGTGCCGAAAAGTGTTTGTTAGGCTCAATGGGCGCTATAGAGCATTTGGGAGTGTTGTTAGTCAATTTCGTGATCTGAAGGTAAAAAGTGCCGAAAAGTGTTTGTTAGGCTCAATGGGCGCTATAGAGCATTTGGGAGTGTTGTTAGTCAATTTCGTGATCTGAAGGTAAAAAGTGCCGAAAAGTGTTTCTTAGGCTCAATGGGCGCTATAGAGCATTTTGGAGTGTTGTAAGTCCATTTCGTGATCTGAAGGTAAATAGTGCCGAAAAGTGTTTGTTAGGCTCAATGGGCGCTATAGACCATTTTGGAGTGTAGTAAGTCCATTTCGTGATCTGACGGTGAATAGTGCCGAAAAGTGTTTGTTATGCTCAATGGGCGCTATAGACCATTTGGGAGTGTTGTTAGTCAATTTCGTGATCTGAAGGTAAAAAGTGCCGAAAAGTGTTTATTAGGCTCAATGGGCGCTATAGAGCATTTGGGAGTGTTGTTAGTCAATTTCGTGATCTGAAGGTAAAAAGTGCCGAAAAGTGTTTCTTAGGCTCAATGGGCGCTATAGAGCATTTGGGAGTGTTGTTAGTCAATTTCCTGATCTGAAGGTAAAAAGTGCCGAAAAGTGTTTCTTAGGCTCAATGGGCGCTATAGACCATTTTGGAGTGTTGTAAGTCAATTTCGTGATCTAAAGGTAAATAGTGCCGAAAAGTGTTTGTTAGGCTCAATGGGCGCTATAGAGCATTTGGGAGTGTTGTTAGTCAATTTTGTGATCTGGAGGTAAAAAGTGCCGAAAAGTGTTTGTTAGGCTCAATGGGCGCTATAGAGCATTTGGGAGTGTTGGAAGTCCATTTCGTGATCTGAAGGTAAATAGTGCCAAAAAGTGTTTGTTAGGCTCAATGGGCGCTATAACGCATTTGGGAGTGTTGTTAGTCAATTTTGTGATCTGGAGGTAAAAAGTGCCGAAAAGTGTTTGTTAGGCTCAATGCGCGCTATAGAGCATTTGGGAGTGTTGGAAGTCCATTTCGTGATCTGAAGGTAAAAAGTGCCGAAAAATTTTTGTTAGGCTCAATGGGCGCTATAGAGCATTTGGGAGTGTTGGAAGTCCCTTTCGTGATCTGAAGGTAAATAGTGCCAAAAAGTGTTTGTTAGGCTCAATGGGCGCTATAACGCATTTGGGAGTGTTGTTAGTCCATTTCGTGATCTGAAGGTAAAAAGTGCCGAAAAGTGTTTGTTAAGCTCAATGGGCGCTATAGAGCATTTGGGAGTGTTGTTAGTCCATTTCGTGATCTGAAGGTAAAAAGTGCCGAAAAGTGTTTGTTAGGCTCAATGGGCGCTATAGACCATTTGGGAGTGTTGTTAGTCAATTTCGTGATCTGAAGGTAAAAAGTGCCGAAAAGTGTTTATTAGGCTCAATGGGCGCTATAGAGCATTTGGGAGTGTTGTTAGTCAATTTCGTGATCTGAAGGTAAAAAGTGCCGAAAAGTGTTTCTTAGGCTCAATGGGCGCTATAGAGCATTTGGGAGTGTTGTTAGTCAATTTCCTGATCTGAAGGTAAAAAGTGCCGAAAAGTGTTTCTTAGGCTCAATGGGCGCTATAGACCATTTTGGAGTGTTGTAAGTCAATTTCGTGATCTAAAGGTAAATAGTGCGGAAAAGTGTTTGTTAGGCTCAATGGGCGCTATAGAGTATTTGGGAGTGTTGTTAGTCAATTTTGTGATCTGGAGGTAAAAAGTGCCGAAAAGTGTTTGTTAGGCTCAATGGGCGCTATAGAGCATTTGGGAGTGTTGGAAGTCCATTTCGTGATCTGAAGGTAAAAAGTGCCGAAAAATGTTTGTTAGGCTCAATGGGCGCTATAGAGCATTTGGGAGTGTTGGAAGTCCATTTCGTGATCTGAAGGTAAATAGTGCCAAAAAGTGTTTGTTAGGCTCAATGGGCGCTATAACGCATTTGGGAGTGTTGTTAGTCAATTTTGTGATCTGTAGGTAAAAAGTGCCGAAAAGTGTTTGTTAGGCTCAATGCGCGCTATAGAGCATTTGGGAGTGTTGGAAGTCCATTTCGTGATCTGAAAGTAAAAAGTGCCGAAAAATGTTTGTTAGGCTCAATGGGCGCTATAGAGCATTTGGGAGTGTTGGAAGTCCATTTCGTGATCTGAAGGTAAATAGTGCCAAAAAGTGTTTGTTAGGCTCAATGGGCGCTATAACGCATTTGGGAGTGTTGTTAGTCCATTTCGTGATCTGAAGGTAAAAAGTGCCGAAAAGTGTTTGTTAAGCTCAATGGGCGCTATAGAGCATTTGGGAGTGTTGTTAGTCCATTTCGTGATCTGAAGGTAAAAAGTGCCGAAAAGTGTTTGTTAGGCTCAATGGGCGCTATAGAGCATTTGGGAGTGTTGTTAGTCAATTTTGTGATCTGGAGGTAAAAAGTGCCGAAAAGTGTTTGTAAGGCTCAATGGGCGCTATAGAGCATTTGGGAGTGTTGGAAGTCCATTTCGTGATCTGAAGGTAAATAGTGCCAAAAAGTGTTTGTTAGGCTCAATGGGCGCTATAACGCATTTGGGAGTGTTGTTAGTCCATTTCGTGATCTGAAGGTAAAAAGTGCCGAAAAGTGTTTGTTAAGCCTAATGGGCGCTATAGAGCATTTGGGAGTGTTGTTAGTCCATTTCGTGATCTGAAGGTAAAAAGTGCCGAAAAGTGTTTCTTAGGCTCAATGGGCGCTATAGACCATTTTGGAGTGTTGTAAGTCAATTTCGTGATCTGAAGGTAAATAGTGCCGAAAAGTGTTTGTTAGGCTCAATGGGCGCTATAGAGCATTTGGGAGTGTTGGAAGTCCATTTCGTGATCTGAAGATAAATAGTGCCAAAAAGGGTTTGTTAGGCTCAATGGGCGCTATAGCGCATTTGGGAGTGTTGTTAGTCCATTTCGTGATCTGAAGGTAAATAGTGCCGAAAAGTGTTTGTTAGGCTCAATGGGCGCTATAGAGCATTTGGGAGTGTTGGAAGTCCATTTCGTGATCTGAAGGTAAAAAGTGCCGAAAAATGTTTGTTAGGCTCAATGGGCGCTATAGAGCATTTGGGAGTGTTGGAAGTCCATTTCGTGATCTGAAGGTAAATAGTGCCAAAAAGTGTTTGTTAGGCTCAATGGGCGCTATAACGCATTTGGGAGTGTTGTTAGTCCATTTTGTGATCTGGAGGTAAAAAGTGCCGAAAAGTGTTTGTTAGGCTCAATGCGCGCTATAAAGCATTTGGGAGTGTTGGAAGTCCATTTCGTGATCTGCAGGTAAAAAGTGCCGAAAAATGTTTGTTAGGCTCAATGGGCGCTATAGAGCATTTGGGAGTGTTGGAAGTCCATTTCGTGATCTGAAGGTAAATAGTGCCAAAAAGTGTTTGTTAGGCTCAATGGGCGCTATAACGCATTTGGGAGTGTTGTTAGTCCATTTCGTGATCTGAAGGTAAAAAGTGCCGAAAAGTGTTTGTTAAGCTCAATGGGCGCTATAGAGCATTTGGGAGTGTTGTTAGTCCATTTCGTGATCTGAAGGTAAAAAGTGCCGAAAAGTGTTTGTTAGGCTCAATGGGCGCTATAGAGCATTTGGGAGTGTTGTTAGTCAATTTTGTGATCTGGAGGTAAAAAGTGCCGAAAAGTGTTTGTTAGGCTCAATGGGCGCTATAGAGCATTTGGGAGTGTTGGAAGTCCATTTCGTGATCTGAAGGTAAATAGTGCCAAAAAGTGTTTGTTAGGCTCAATGGGCGCTATAACGCATTTGGGAGTGTTGTTAGTCCATTTCGTGATCTGAAGGTAAAAAGTGCCGAAAAGTGTTTGTTAAGCCTAATGGGCGCTATAGAGCATTTGGGAGTGTTGTTAGTCCATTTCGTGATCTGAAGGTAAAAAGTGCCGAAAAGTGTTTGTTAGGCTCAATGGGCGCTATAGAGCATTTGGGAGTGTTGTTAGTCAATTTTGTGATCTGGAGGTAAAAAGTGCCGAAAAGTGTTTGTTAGGCTCAATGGGCGCTATAGAGCATTTGGGAGTGTTGTTAGTCCATTTCGTGATCTGAAGGTAAAAAGTGCCGAAAAGTGTTTGTTAGGCTCAATGGGCGCTATAGAGCATTTGGGAGTGTTGTTAGTCCATTTCGTGATCTGAAGGTAAAAAGTGCCGAAAAGTGTTTGTTAGGCTCAATGGGCGCTATAGAGCATTTGGGAGTGTTGTTAGTCCATTTCGTGATCTGAAGGTAAAAAGTGTCGAAAAGTGTTTGTTAGGCTCAATGGGCGCTATAGACCATTTGGGAGTGTTTGTAAGTCCATTTCGTGATCTGAAGGTAAATAGTGCCAAAAAGTGTTTGTTAGGCTCAATGGGCGCTATAGAGCATTTGGGAGTGTTGTTAGTCAATTTCGTGATCTGGAGGTAAAAAGTGCCGAGAAGTGTTTCTATGGCTCAATGGGCGCTAGAGACCATTTTGGAGTGTTGTAAGTCAATTTCGTGATCTGAAGGTAAATAGTGCCGAAAAGTGTTTGTTAGGCTCAATAAGCGCTATAGAGCATTTGGGAGTGTTGGAAGTCCATTTCGTGATCTGAAGATAAATAGTGCCAAAAAGGGTTTGTTAGGCTCAATGGGCGCTATAGCGCATTTGGGAGTGTTGTTAGTCCATTTCGTGATCTGAAGGTAAAAAGTGCCGAAAAGTGTTTGTTAGGCTCAATGGGCGCTATAGAGCATTTGGGAGTGTTGTTAGTCAATTTTGTGATCTGGAGGTAAAAAGTGCCGAAAAGTGTTTGTTAGGCTCAATGCGCGCTATAGAGCATTTGGGAGTGTTGGAAGTCCATTTCGTGATCTGCAGGTAAAAAGTGCCGAAAAATGTTTGTTAGGCTCAATGGGCGCTATAGAGCATTTGGGAGTGTTGGAAGTCCATTTCGTGATCTGAAGGTAAATAGTGCCAAAAAGTGTTTGTTAGGCTCAATGGGCGCTATAACGCATTTGGGAGTGTTGTTAGTCCATTTCGTGATCTGAAGGTAAAAAGTGCCGAAAAGTGTTTGTTAAGCTCAATGGGCGCTATAGAGCATTTGGGAGTGTTGTTAGTCCATTTCGTGATCTGAAGGTAAAAAGTGCCGAAAAGTGTTTGTTAGGCTCAATGGGCGCTATAGAGCATTTGGGAGTGTTGTTAGTCAATTTTGTGATCTGGAGGTAAAAAGTGCCGAAAAGTGTTTGTTAGGCTCAATGGGCGCTATAGAGCATTTGGGAGTGTTGGAAGTCCATTTCGTGATCTGAAGGTAAATAGTGCCAAAAAGTGTTTGTTAGGCTCAATGGGCGCTATAACGCATTTGGGAGTGTTGTTAGTCCATTTCGTGATCTGAAGGTAAAAAGTGCCGAAAAGTGTTTGTTAAGCCTAATGGGCGCTATAGAGCATTTGGGAGTGTTGTTAGTCCATTTCGTGATCTGAAGGTAAAAAGTGCCGAAAAGTGTTTGTTAGGCTCAATGGGCGCTATAGAGCATTTGGGAGTGTTGTTAGTCAATTTTGTGATCTGGAGGTAAAAAGTGCCGAAAAGTATTTGTTAGGCTCAATGGGCGCTATAGAGCATTTGGGAGTGTTGTTAGTCCATTTCGTGATCTGAAGGTAAAAAGTGCCGAAAAGTGTTTGTTAGGCTCAATGGGCGCTATAGAGCATTTGGGAGTGTTGTTAGTCCATTTCGTGATCTGAAGGTAAAAAGTGCCGAAAAGTGTTTGTTAGGCTCAATGGGCGCTATAGAGCATTTGGGAGTGTTGTTAGTCCATTTCGTGATCTGAAGGTAAAAAGTGTCGAAAAGTGTTTGTTAGGCTCAATGGGCGCTATAGACCATTTGGGAGTGTTTGTAAGTCCATTTCGTGATCTGAAGGTAAATAGTGCCAAAAAGTGTTTGTTAGGCTCAATGGGCGCTATAGAGCATTTGGGAGTGTTGTTAGTCAATTTCGTGATCTGGAGGTAAAAAGTGCCGAGAAGTGTTTCTTAGGCTCAATGGGCGCTATAGACCATTTTGGAGTGTTGTAAGTCAATTTCGTGATCTGAAGGTAAATAGTGCCGAAAAGTGTTTGTTAGGCTCAATAAGCGCTATAGAGCATTTGGGAGTGTTGGAAGTCCATTTCGTGATCTGAAGATAAATAGTGCCAAAAAGGGTTTGTTAGGCTCAATGTGCGCTATATACCATTTGGGAGTGTTGGAAGTCCATTTCGTGATCTGAAGATAAATAGTGCCAAAAAGGGTTTGTTAGGCTCAATGGGCGCTATAGCGCATTTGGGAGTGTTGTTAGTCCATTTCGTGATCTGAAGGTAAAAAGTGCCGAAAAGTGTTTGTTAAGCTCAATGGGCGCTATAGAGCATTTGGGAGTGTTGTTAGTCCATTTCGTGATCTGAAGGTAAAAAGTGCCGAAAAGTGTTTGTTAGGCTCAATGGGCGCTATAGAGCATTTGGGAGTGTTGTTAGTCAATTTCGTGATCTGGAGGTAAAAAGTGCCGAGAAGTGTTTCTTAGGCTCAATGGGCGCTATAGACCATTTTGGAGTGTTGTAAGTCCATTTCGTGATCTGAAGGTAAATAGTGCCGAAAAGTGTTTGTTAGGCTCAATGGGCGCTATAGAGCATTTGGGAGTGTTGTAAGTCCATTTTGTGATCTGAAGGTAAATAGTGCCGAAAAGTGTTTGTTAGGCTCAATGGGCGCTATAGAGCATTTGGGAGTGTTGTTAGTCAATTTCGTGATCTGAAGGTAAAAAGTGCCGAAAAGTGTTTCTTAGGCTCAATGGGCGCTATAGAGCATTTGGGAGTGTTGTTAGTCAATTTCGTGATCTGAAGGTAAAAAGTGCCGAAAAGTGTTTCTTAGGCTCAATGGGCGCTATAGACCATTTTGGAGTGTTGTAAGTCCATTCCGTGATCTGAAGGTAAATAGTGCCAAAAGGTGTTTCTTAGGCTCAATGTGCGCTATATACCATTTTGGAGTGTTGTAAGTCCATTTAGTGATCTGACGGTAAATAGTGCCGAAAAGTGTTTGTTAGGCTCAATGGGCGCTATAGACCATTTCGGAGTGTTGTTCGTCAATTTCGTGATCTGAAGGTAAAAAGTGCCGAAAAGTGTTTCACA